>JAMPIV010004342.1:0-48016 GCA_024509875.1 Oreohelix idahoensis | reverse complement strand
TGTCTCCCTTAGTTGTTTTTTTATGTTCTCCACAGAATATTGTTGATGGATGTCTGGTAACGCATGCGTTATATACAGCAGCTCTTGGTGCTTGTTGTGAGTTTGGGAGTAGTTTCCACAAACACATCGTTGTGAGGACGGGCAAATGCGACTGCAAGCTTTGCAATGCGGCTATCAATTTATGTTCCAGAGAGCATTTGTCGTGATGGTAGACCCCATGGTATGTGAAATGGTGCACCTTCTTGCCAATTTAAAGTATTCGATAGTGATAAACTGGTGCTGAACCACTCCTGCCCCTGCACATTTGTTTTCTTTAACTTATTGTGAGGCCAAGTCCCTGCTTGGCTAGGGTGGGGCGATTCATCAAATATCTGTTTCCCCCCCACTCGCTCCTGTTGTGACCCTTCTGATTTTTTTTTTCTTTCAGTCTTGGGAGGTAAACAGTCGGCCATCTGTACCTAGTTTGAAGGCTTATTCTTCAGTAGCATATCTGAATGCATGTGTTTCAAGAGCAAGGCAATGAAGATTCCGAAGAGGGTCGGAGCCATGATGCAGGCCTTTGTTTAACGACATTTGCGTATGTCTAAGGGCAGTGATGTGCATATAAGGGAATGTTCCTTCATGTCTTCATGGAATGACTTTATCATTTCCTGAAGTAATGTCTTTTTCTTTTGAAATACATTTTATAGATAAGGACGCTCGTGAGCAATAGTTGTAACTAATATCTTCATACATTCGATGTTTTGAGTATTTGTTGTTTATATTATCTTCATACATCGAGTTGGAGTATTTGTTGTTATGATATCTTCATACATCATGTTTGAGTATTTGTTGTTAATGATATCTTCATACATCGATGTTTGAGTATTTGTTGCTACTGATATCTTCATGCTTCCATGTTTGAGTACTTGTTGTTACTGTTATTTTTAAACAGGCCATGTTTGAGTACTATGTTATATTACTTGCGGGATTTCCATTCCTTTATACAACTCATGTCCATGATTGATAAAAGAAAAAAGTGCTTGTTCCTCAATGATAATGTCGATGTAATCCTGTACCAAATAAGTTATGTAAATCATGGTGCTTGAATATTCTAAAGGTTCCTTGAAATGTTCATCCTGGTGCCAAGGCATTCCTTTAAAATACAATTAACACGGGCTTAAACATAGGACAATGCGTTTCTGATAATGACGTGTAAGGGCCTGGTCCTAGGTGTAATGTTGTAATCACAGCTTGAACAATCTGTTTGTTTTTTAAGAATGTTTGTTGTTCACCAGGGAATATCCCCAGCTTTAAATGTTGTTGATCACAGGCTGAACAATCTGTGTTCATATAATCAGAGCACTACTTACCATTCATGTTATTTTTACCTCCAGGTGTATCGCTACTATTTGAAAAAGTTTTGAAGTGTCACATGCGCAAACACGGAAGAAAAAGAATCACAGTCCAAGCCATAGGTACGTCACCTCATGTCAACTCCGGACAAAGTTTATGGACCGTGGTGGAGAAAGAGAGTTTACCATGTCCGTAGGGCTGTGTGAACAGCGTCAGGTCGGAGTAAAGTGCATTAGCTACTGAACTGATTGTTATCTTAACACACTGTATATACGGTCAACTGTAATGTCTTACTTGGTAATATACTGATATCACAGTCCGTATGTACATAAGCACAACGTTAATTGTCTATATAACGTAATCAAGCTTATAATGATTCTACCCAACATCGCAGGATTTAGTATACTACTCACTGTAACATGTACCTTAAATATATTATTTCTACAAACAAACATTTGTTTGTTAATTTTGTTAACAGAATTTACAATGAGTGTAAGTTTGCACAAAATGAAGAACACTCACTTTTTAGCAAGAATGTAATATTTGTAATAAAAGTCACACAGATGACTTATTAGTATAATGAAAGTCATGCTAGGTTCATAATTTACCTGTTTGGGTCTTTTTTTAGCTTCAGTAGTCTCCCAGTCACAACCAATGTTTTTCTTCTCTTTTTTTGTAGGGTGTTTCCCAAAGTAAAAAGTCGCAAGTGCTCATATGAAAAGTCACAGATGGAAGAAAAAAAGCTAAAAAGACCAGTGGAATATTTGAGTTAGCTGTTCAACAGGGGCGTAAAATCTGGAACTATGTGTGCACCTTGTATTTTAGCAAAACAGATGTTTGATAATAGGGGCATTACACTCAGAATTATTGGTTTTTTTGTTTAGTCATTAAGATCGCTTGAATACTTACAGGTTGTTTGATATGACATGTGTGTACAATTGTTCACATTTTCCAACACATAAAGATGTTTTTGCTCATATAAATTCTGGAGAATGTATTCTACTCTTCACATTGAGTTTTAGATATTAACAAGAAATACAGTATACTAACTAACATAACCAGACGTTCCTGCTTTCAGACAGGAAACAATAACTACAGTCTTGGAAAGTTAAATGGTCACAATAACTCATAAAAAAACTTGACTAGTTGGTTTTGAAGTCTATAAACACTTTTCACTCCTTCAACTTCAATTTCTTGCTACGGGACTACATTTTATCTATTTACTCGAGGTACATGACCAGTTATAATTGTTGTTGTGTCTGTCCCGTTCACAGTCAGCCATCGGTATGGTAGTTATCATAAATTGTTGTTTTGGTCCAGTCCCGTTCACAGTCCAGCCATCAGTCCTGTAGTTTTCATAATTTGTTTTTGGGACAGTCCTCCGTTCTACAGTCAGCCATCAGTCCCGTAGTATCCTTAATTTGTTGTTGGGTCAGTCCCGATTCACAGTCCAGCCATCATCTGTAGTTATCATAAATTGTTGTTGGGTCACGTCCCGGTTCACAGGTCCAGCCATCAGTCATGTAGTTTATCATAATTTGTTGTTTGGGTCAGGTCCAGTTTTACAGTCCAGCCGATCAGTCATGTAGTTATCATAATTTGTTTGTGGGTCAGTCACGTTCACAGTCCAGCTATAGCTCCTGTAGTTGATCATATATTTGTGTTGGATCTAGTTCCGTTCACAGTTTAGCCAATCCTAGTATGGTAGATGCTTAATTTGTTGTGGGTCAGGTCCGCTTTAAATGACAGCCATCAGTTCAGTAGTTTCATAATTTGTGTTGGGTCTCCAGTCCCGTGTACTCATTCCAGCCTTCAGTTTCAGTTGTTATATAATTTGTGTGGGTCAGGTCCCGTTCACAGTCGGCAATCAGTCATGTAGTTATAATTTCCCTTAAGCTGCGCCTCAGGATCAAGGGAGCCACCATTGGCAGCTGGTCCCCAGGAGGAAAGGGCTTGCACCAAGCGTTCTACATGCTACTTGCTGTTGTTGGTTTATGGTGGCTATTTGTTTTTTTGATGAAAATTACACAACTTCATATTAGTGGGTCTTGTAAGACTACCTTGATTGTGCAGTATTAGTTCCATGTTTCATTATGGAGCTAAAAAAAAAGGGGGGTGGCCGGGGGGGGGGGGGGGGAGGGGGGAAAGCTGCATAAATGAAAGAACTTCTTTGTACTTCATGCTTCAATATTTGTCGATCGATATTTCTTTTGAATCTGTGGTGTGCTTTGTGGGGGATTGTGTGTTGGCTGTGTGGGTTTTGTTTGAGTGTGTGTGAGTGTTATGTTGTCTGTTCTAGACGGTAAACACATTCCAAGTTGTTCCTATCCATTGGTTCGTCGGGCCTTTGTTGCTTAGCATGTCTTCCAGTTTCCCAGGATTGTAGGCGGGTTATGCGGGCTTCTGTTAAGTTCTTCTGGTGTCCTGTAAGTACCAAATACAGTTATTATGGTGATGGTTAATTTTTATTTTCCGGTTCCTGCTCATGTCCTTCCGACACGGGCTCTTTTAAGGGTGAATGTCAAAATGTGTAACGTGTTTGAGTCTCATTGTCACTAGTGTACACATGCTACGATTAGCGCTGTGACGACGGGTAGTGTTACACAGACTATAAATGTACGCCTATTTATATAGAGGATGGTTTGTTAAAGTTTGTATGTAATGTATATTACACAAAGGTCACAAAACCGACATCATATTCAGTGATATTATAATAACAAGCATATGTCTTTTATAAATTATGGCTTGGGATTAGATGTGTCATTCGTGAAATATTTTTGTTCACGAAACGAACACGATATTTGTTCCTCATAAATTGTGGACTTGTGGTGATGCGATGTCGCTTATTTGTTGAGTTGTACAGTGTTGTCTTTTAATTGATGATCTGTCTGCATTTAGCTGTCAAAATATGTCTTAGTAATAATTCTTGTTAGCTATTAAAAAAAAATTAATATGTATACCAATGATTGTTTTTAAAGTGATTTACTTATGTTTTGTTGATGTATGTACGTCCAGTTTGCTGGACATATTTGGTTACATTATTGTTTGTTGTGTATAACATGTATAATAGGATGCCTACATGGAGACTTACTGTTAACTGTAATGTCGTGTAACTTCGCCTAGTTGTTTTTTACGTAAATTAACTGATAGCTAATGTGTGAACCATCGCCTGGGTGTTACTAATTACAGTGTTACCTAACGTGTTGAACACTCACCAAAAGGTGTGTACTTAATTACTTTGTTACCTAGATGTTGTGAAAACATCACCTAGTGTTGTTACTAATTAATGTTAGCTAATTTGTGATTTATCTCCATATAGGATGTTAGCTAAATACAGTCAGCTAATGTGTTGAAATATCGCCTAGGTGTACTAATGCCAGTAAAGAGATAAACAGAATAGCACACCAGGCATGTCTACTGAGACGCACTAGGGAGGTGTTGGTCGTGAGGTTTTGTTTACACCAGCCTATAGAAAAGTTAAAGCCCCCCAACAGTGCAAAGATATGTGAACAAAAGCAGGTAATTGAACTCAGTATTCCAGGACGAAGGCCTCCGCCGAGAAGGATAATGATGCAATAACTGAAAACAGGAGTACGGAATTAAACAACTGCGCAAAACGTAATGGAAGGGAACACAGGAGAAACAACTGTATTCAGAATTTATAGTCTACGCGAGTGTCCAAGAAAATAAACAATCACACTTTAGGGATGAGACAGCAAAGGGGACCCAGAATAATAAAATTAGCAAACTGGTCACTAAAGATGAATAATCATCTTACATGTTTACAGGTCCAAATAATAACAAAGATATTATTTTACATCGACATTAAATATGTTCCACGGATAAGAAAGGGAATAAGGAAATGTTAATACTAGCTTGAACTGGAGTGATTTGAAATGCCCCATGGATGGGAGCAAGCAAAAAATAGGCCTTTTGGTGACATTATGAGGAAAGGGATGGTATTAGGAGATAGGAGAATGGTCATTGGAGACGGAATTCATAAATAATTTTATTTCTATATCATCTTGGTGTTATATTGAGGATTGCATTATGGTCACATATACACTACTGAATAAAGCAACATTGGTATAACCCAGACGACACAGGGCAGAGACAATTAAGGTTTGGATCATTACTGGCCCAAACAATAAGTTTAGATCGTTTATCTGACAGTAGTTTTTTTAAAGTATTGTAGAGGAGCAGAGGTGGGCATCAGATCTGCCGTCTTTTTCAGCCAAATTTTAGTGCAGAACCTCAGGAAAAGTTTGTTACAGAGACGTATTGCTACTATACATGGGCTCCAAGTGAGAGATGTATCTCAGAAAGAAAAAAGCCACATAAAGCTGGACTGCTAGACAATTATCTCCAATAAGTCCAAAGTGTCTTCAGTTAACAAGACAAGTAGAGAAGAAGGAATTTACAAGAAGGCCACAGGCATGCAGATACACATATTAGCTGGGCCGAAGGTTCTTTGGCGCTCGGTATGCGAGCAGTGTGGCATTACTAGGAGGCCGGGACTTTAGGGAAGTGCCACCCAATATGTACTTTTTTCTTGGAAATTATAAAAAAAAATAGTTAAGAAATTTTAAAAGAAGAAGACAAATTGTAGACTATAAAAAAAAATAGACACAGTGTAAACATTGGATTTCCGGAAATGGACATCAGTGAATCAAAACATTATAGCCTATAAAACTTAAGCCTCCTTCGAGTCATTCAGTACTTTTTTTTGGAGTTTTTTATAAAAATAAAATAATAAAACCCCGGGTGTTGGGGAGAGCAACCATAACGTGACGCTCACACCACCTTAAAAAAATAATCTCGAGGGCCGGCCCTCTCCATGTACGCTATGACGATGCGGAGATGTTTTTGCGAAAACAGCAACGCCAACAGTAGAAGTTACCTAATGAGAGGTTTTACAAACTCAAGATTAGAAGGCAGCAGATTTCAACAGGAATAACCAATTCCATAATGACCGAAAGCGGGAGCTCGTGAAATTTGATTAGTAGCGTAGAAGTTAAATTACATTAAGTTATGGGGAAAACAATTTACAATGAGGAAATACAGTAAACTCGAGTTGGCAAGAGAGGCAGGTGAAAAGTGCACTCCACAGATACAAATTATTGTGAAATCTCTACATTCAACAACTAACAGAAACTAAACAGTAGCCATTATTTCAGTGTTCTTATGTTACCAACAGGGGAAAAAGTAGGACAGTCTAACGCAGTCTTTAGATTTACAAAACAGGTATAGTCAAGATTTGTAATTGCTTTAGTTACTGTGTAACAGACCGATTGTAGATGCCACCACAATGTTGAAAAGCTGGAATGTATAGGAGGTCAACCTGGGTCTGGTGAAGTACGAATGTTGTTCCTAGTACCCGATGTTGTGCGTTGTATTTTCTTTGGGGTCAGGTCACCAAATGTCTGGGGCGAGCTGACAAGGTGCAATGTTGACCACGCAAATTCAAAACGACCATACAAAAACAGCCAAACGTGTAGTACTGTAGATGTATATTAGGTTGACGTGGTGGGTGAGGTGAGTAGAGACATCAGACACAGAAATTCGCGAACGTGTATAGGATCTTGATAGGTACACAGGACAACTCACTCCATCACATGTAGTAATATCAATTAAGTGTTGGTAACGACTGATGACCTTTCAATCATTTAATACGAGACATACACTGACACACATCACGGGTTGACAGTCAATTGACAAGGTTGCGAAAATCATCATACATTATAATAGTTGACGACGTCTGATTTATCCATACATCTTGGAACATTTAATAACAACAGAACGTCAATGGTCCTGTCAATCTATGTTCTGATAGTATTGTATCCCACGTTAACTGACTATAAACGCGTCAGTTACAACAAGTAGACATGCCGCACCAGGAAAGGTGGGCGGTCTCTCAATTATTTGGCAATAATCTTTGGTTCATCTGACATCATCTGACAGGAACTTCTTCTGGCAAAAAATACAAGTCGCAGGTAGCGGTCTTTTATGGCGACTAAGATCAGGCCGCAAATAGCGGGCTTTTATGATATAGTTAACCTCTGTGTTATCACCTGATAGCAAGGCATATCAGTCCATGCCAATCTTACCGCCCTGAGTAGGTGGGGATCCAAAATCATCCTATCTTCCCTGAGTTTCTTTCATCAATTAAGACGTATTAGTCTTGGATTCTATAATGGGGCCACATTATAGTGGGCTCTGCATATCATTATAGTCTATAAGCTCTGCCAGCAAAAATGTCGCCTCAAAATTGTCATCACTCTTATATGCAGACATCATCAAATCTGCAGATCAAGGTCAATAACGAGAAGATCTTGAAAATGTGTATTTTACCTTGACAAGATCCCAGGAAAAAAACACTAGAAACACAACATTTTAGCCATTCCTTTGGCGTATCGAATAAACTTGGGGGAAATCATCTGACATTTCTAGTCACACAGAGGACATCTCTTTCCCAGCAGATTAATAGCAGAGAAGAAGATTTTCGGACCTTCCGTCCGCACAGACAAAACTCAGGTCGACTCCAGTTCGGAAGTCTCTCGATCCGGCGCCCAAAAACGTTGCGCTTGTGCCATAAGCACAGTCTGAGTAGAACTAATACCGTCCAGGGCGTTTCCCCGAAAAAAAGCGAGGTTTAATCGCTCTTTATATGGACATGTAAATAGCGTCTTTTAGGAATGCCAACTATTTTATAGACATTTCTTTGAACCAGGTCAATCAATCGCGCGCGATCCTTATTAAGGATATGAGGAGAATATGGACAAGAGATGATAATCACTAATCTAACCTGTTACTGAAAAGTTAATTAGGACAAGTTATCTCTCTTAGATCATCAACAAAAATCCAAATACAAGTTGGAATTCTCATAAAATATAGGCAAAAATTACAGTAAACAGTTGGTGTTACCGGAAAACACACCGGGAAAAAAATGAAACATTTTTTTTTTTTGGAAGTACGACGCAATGAGCGAGGGTACGACAAGCTCATAACGGCATGGATGATGCGCGATGATATAAAAATACGCGCCAAAATGTCCAGGCTCAATCGACGCATGAATGGGGCGTCAGGTGAGAACAAAGACTATCTCACAGGTTAAGAGAAAACTATTTTTCTCCATGTATATACACATCCGCGGAGGTGCCACCAAAGAACTCTAAATTGCAGGCAATGTTACAATGCAAACAAATATTACATACATATTTAAAAAAGAATATACAATATCACATAGACACCGAGTCAGTTACCTTAATGATGTAATTTTTAAGAACAGGTAATCTCCTGGAATATTAGGATGATATAAGTTATCAGATAACTAAAAACTTAATGTGCTTTATTACAATTCGTGAATACACAGATATATTTATGAAAAACACCTGAAGTTGCAATCCGAAGATCAACTCCGAGCAATACCTTGTCATTCAGGAGGGCACATGTAGAGAGGCGTCCAAAAGGGTAAGTCTTGGACATTTGTCTAAGAGACATAACAGGAGCTCTTTATAGGTTCCCAAAAATACAGCACTGGTTTGCTGAGAAGAGAAGAATACTTTACAAATAACACAATTCGTATTTCGTAGAATGTTATAATGTGTACTATAGTCAATACTACATTTCTAAGTATTAAATGTGGCCGTATTAATTTTCCGACCCTTTATATCGTGCGCAAACTAAACCTTCCTCCGTTATATACCAGGACATGTGGTAACAGAGAATGAAGAAATCGCTTAATTTACAATTCTAAGGTGAAAAATATATGGTAATATATTATATTGTAATAGTAAAAGAACTGTCATAAAGACATAGATGTGTATCAGGAAATCTAGGACAATATTAGTTAAGTGGAGTCATGTGGGCATCATCTAGAAAAGTATGTCATGCCATCACATTAATCCGAACCACGGAGGTAGCTCGTACCGTGAAATGAAAAGGTTCGAAGAGCAATGGTATATCGAGTGGAATCTCGAGCTCTTCAAGTTCTTACTCTGAAATAGCTGTAAGAGCTTTATGGTCGGTTTTCCACAATGAAATGCGCGCCAAGAAGGAAATCTTTGTAGCTTAAGGATTGACCGCACAACCATAGCAAAAAACTCACGGTCTAGAACGCACCGAGTAATTCTTTCTGCGCATTCAGTTTTTTTTTTAGAGACTTATATACATTACAGGATGCAGAGATTCTGAATACTCCTGCATTAGTGCCGCCCCGATCCCCGTGGATGAGGCTTTCACTACGAAAAACAAAGTCTTATCAGTAGTAGGTACCCTTAAGATAGGGGAGATAAGAATAAAGTTTTAATCTGATCCAATGAAGACTGGCATTCTTGGGACTAGCGCACCATATTAGGAGATCCTTTCTTCAATAGGGTTGAAGGAGGTAACGTAATAGAAGACAGATTCGGAATGAATCTTCCGTAGAATTGTTTTTAAAACCTAAGAGGACTACGCACTTGCTTTTTCGTCTTAGGAATAGAAATGTTTAGTATCTTAGAAGTGTTGTGGTCCTCTGTCTTCAAGAGACCATGACCAACACGGTGACCCAGGAAAGAAATTTTCACTAAACCCAACAAAGACTTTAGAGGGTTTTGCAGTCAAATTATGCTCAACGTAGAGTAGACAGTAATTCATATAAACCCAAATAGTGATTTCCCATGAATCACTGAAAAGACAGATATCGTCCAAGTATGCAATGACATCTGAGCGATATGAGAGAATTCGACGCAACATGCGTACGAAAAGTAGCTGGGGCGTTCATAGGGGCCGAAAGGCATGACAAAGTCATTAAAACAAACCCCTAGGTGTTGAGAAAGCAGTGAGAGGTTTGGCACGTTCAGTTAGAGGAACTTGCCAATAACCCTTTCCACAAAGTCGAGTTTGGTAAAGAATCGAGATTTAGAAAGTCTAAGACGTAGATCTTCTAATAAAGGCATAGGTTCAGCATCGAACTTCGTAACTTGGTTTAATTTGCGATAATCGACGCAAAGGGGTATGTTATTGTCTTTCTTTCGAACAATAACCATGGACGAAGAGTATGCTGAAGTTGATGGTTCAATTATTTTCAATTGTATCATTTCATCCAATTCTTTCTCGACCTGTGTTTGAAAATGAATAGGGATAGGGTAAGGTCCGACTCTGATATGATTATGGTCAGTAAGTATTATGTCATGTTCAATGACATGTGTGTGTCCAGGAATGTCGGTAAGGACATCCTGAAATGTTTGTGAGAGATAGAAGAGACTTGTCGCTGTTCCTCAGTAGATAAATTAGGAGAGAAACAGTAATGTTTTTTCCATGATTCCGTAGAATGAAGTGTAATCACTGGAAGATGAATATTAACATCTGAGAAAGTAGTTTCCTCATCCTGTATAACCGACAGGAATGAGTTAATGACCATGTGGGACTGGAGAAACCGTCCGTCGCATGGAAAATCGGCTGAAAATAGTCTGAAATTCCGTGAGCATGTTTATATGAAAGGTTTTATGCTTTCCGTCAATATCGACAACATAGTCGACATCGGAAATTCTTGAGACTATTGTATACTGACCTTTCTATGCAATAAGAAGTCTGTTCTCCCTACAAGGGAGCAAAACAAGTGCTTTGTCACCAGGACAAAGTTGTCTTAGGCATCTATTCTTATTTTCAAATTGCCTTGCTTTTTCTTTAGCGAATTCGGATGAGGAAGTTGCTAGTTTGCATGCTTCGATAATCTTTTCCCTGAGAGCAATGACATACTCATATGACGATTGTGTATCATTCGTTAATTATTTATCAGCAGTTATAAGATCGTGAAGCAAAAGACATAGGGACCGCGCGGTCACGCGCCAAAGACAAGTTCAAAAGGAGAAAACCATGTATGTTCGTTGGGGACCTCTCTATATGCAAAGAGGGCCGCGGGTAAAACACTGTCCCAATCCTGAGGATGTTCCTCAGTTATCTTCCCATGTAAATTCTTGAGTGTTCTATTCAAACGTTCAACTAACCCATTAGGCATTGGTTGATAAATACTAATATTGCAGTCAGTAGGACATTACTTGAGACATGGTATCTGATATTAGGTGGGTGCCATGGTCTGACAATATCTCTCCGGGGAACCCCAGACGAGAAAATATAAGCCAAAGAGCATCTGCAATATCAGCAGTAGTAATGCTCTTCAGAGGAATAGCCTCTGGCCAAACGTGTGCACATGTCAACGCATGTTAGGGACAAATTGATGTCCTCTTGCCGTCTTGATCCTAAAAAGGGCCAATAATATATATTGCCATTTTCTGAAACGGCCGAATAGGAATGTCTGCAGCCTGGATAGGTGCTGCATGTCGTGGACCTCTCGATTTGAACTCTTGACATATTTTGCAAGATCGCCAATAAATGCGTTTGTCTTTATTCACAAATAGCCAAAAGAAAGCCGCAAGGACTCTCGACTTAGTAAGGGAAAACCCTATATGTCCAGCACACTGAGAGTCGTGAGCTTGTTGCAGAATTTGGACTCTCATACTCTTGGGCACAAGAATTTGTGAATGCATAGACGTAGTCGAGTCTTGTACCATACGCACAAGTACACAATTCTTCATTGTAATCCAAGATTTGCTATTTGTATTCTGATTTGGATCACCCTTTTTGGCAAGAAGGAAGTATTTTTTTAAAGAAGGATCATCTTCTTTCAGTTTTATAAAAGAGTCACGCGAAATCACCAAGTGACCATCTTGTCTATAACTTCATTACTTTCAGTCGATGAAAATTTGAGGCATATTAAGAGCTTGTGCTCTTGTGGACCACTGCATTGGCAGCTTGGATATTTTGTTCTTCCCAAGCAGCAATCTGCTGCGGGGTGCATTCCTTAACTCCGTGAATACGACCGATGATAAGATTCGCAATATGATTCGGTAGAAGACACGCTTGGACATCTCCCGTAAAGAAGGGAGTAGCAATGTGAATGATAGCAGTTGGATACTTTTCCAGAGTGCAACCAAATGTCACACATTTGACCACCTTTTCCGTCGCACAGGAAGGATCTATAAGAGATTGCTTAACTCCGATAGTAGTGCATCCAGAATAAAAAAAGGACTGAGACTGGATTATTATTCGCTAGACCTTTATGTAAGACAAGAGATCCTCTCCCGTCATGCGCAAATGCAGCAGGAAGAGCGGGAAGAGGGTGACCACAACTCATGGTAGTTAAAGTAGTCGGTTCAAACAATGTAGTGCATTGGGGGCATTGAGATGCTCTCCCAAAAATCGAAAGCAGAAACAAGTGATAGCATTAGAGTTTTTTTATTATCGTTCACTTGATTACAGGCTCCCTGAGACTCTTACTGTATAGAAGTTTACCTGGTGATATGATCTCTTTTTGTTATGTTGAGATCTACCGCGATTATTATTTCCTCTGAAATTGTCATTGTTTGCTCTACTGTAACCATTGTTCTAGTTTGAATCCCAGTTTCCATAGTCACCATTGTCATTTTCCCATTGATGAAAATATTCATCAGTTTGGTGTCGTTGTCTCCGTGAAGAATAGCTTGGATAGTTTCTATTGTGACTACCCTTGATAAAGTGTCTATAATTGTTGGACCAAAAATAACGAGGACTGTCAGATCGCCTCCAGTTCTTCGAAGAAGAACCATTATGTGATGGATTGCTTTGATTTTGAGCATAATTACGATTACTCTTCCTATTCAAGTTGTGTTGAGCACCTTGGAATTTACGAAGAACGTTAGGGCCATATGGTGCTGCATAAGCAACTGGCAAACCTTCCTTAACTTTAGAATTGCTAACAGTTACATGAGGGTGCGCAGTGACATACTGGCAACAATATTCTTCCATATCTTTTATGTTCTTAGGTTTACGCTCATGTAGAGAGGCAAGAAAAGACCCATTGACAGATGACATAACTTTGTCTCGAAGTAATAAGTCCATAAGGGCTTCATATGTATGTTCTGTTTTAGACAGCTCAATCCATCTTGTGAACGTAAGACGTATTTTTGAGATGAATTCTGAGAATTCGTCCCCAGTTTCTGGCAACATAGTATTGAAGCGAAAACAATAACCGTCTTCGTTAAGTTGATATTTCTTTAATTAGGTCGCTCTGACATCATCATAATAATTCTTGTCAGGCTCATCTACCATGCTTAACATACTCAGAGCTTCACCTTTAAGTATCTCCGACAACTGATTAACATATTGTGACTTATCTACATTATGAGTTTGACATGACCGTTCAAATCTATCCAGATAGAACGTTATATCGTCACTGGAAGAATTGAAAGCAGGTAGTTTGACCTTGTAAGTAGTAGCATTTGTCTTATTAGAAGTTTACAGATTATTTGGATCATTAGCATTACCCATATTCATCAACTTCAACTTTTCTAACTCCAAAACTAAGAGTTTTTCTTCGTGTTCCATTTTCGCTTTTCTCTCCTCGGCTTCTCTGTCTAATCTTTTATTTTCATTCTAGATTTGTAGCTGGATTTTTTTCTCCTCAGCTTCTCTTTCTAATCTTTTATTTTCAGCCTCAGCTTCTATTTTTCTTTTAATTTCCATCTGGAATTTCCTTTTATCTGCCTGCATCTGCAATCTTAAATTCTCAGCTTCTATTTTCTTTTGCTCATTTTCCATTTTCTGTCTCTTTTCTTCCGACTTCAGAGCCTTGGCATATTCAGCCGTTGCAAAATCTCTTAACTCCTCAGGAGGTACTCCAAGGGATATCCCTTGCTTAATAAAATACTCTAGTGTAAACATTGTGTCTAACAATATGAGATCAGTAACTGAAATAATAACTCACTTTATCCCAACCTGAGAACTTTATAATTACCCCACTTTATCCCAATCTCTGTGGGAGACAAGTCTTTGATAAAGAACTTGTATAATCAACTTTACAATAATAATACTATTAATCAATTTTATATTCCAAGTACACTATACTACTAATAGTGTATGACTATATATACACATATATATATATATATATATATATATATATATATATATATATATATATATATATATATATATATATATATATATATATATATATATATATAGCGTATGACAACAGAGAATAACATAATCAAAGAACAAGCATTAAGGACAATACGATAACGTTCGCAGAAATCAAATGAGCATTAAAGCGGAACTAAAGAAAACATGTTACAAAGGATGTAATTGTAACTGCGAAAAGTTAAACAAAACAAATGACGCAACAGTATATAAACATACCAACGGGCGGATCACCCGTTTGCCAGTCACTTCGATTACGGAAACAACAGCAGATGGATTGATTTGCCGTTGCCCTAAAGACGCCAATAGGCGTGATGGGAAACAATGGCAAAGAAAACCTATCTGCTGTTGCCCTAAGACGCCACTAGGTGTAATGGCCACTGACTGCTTTGACGGTCGGTGGCTAAGGACGGAAGAAGAAGAAGAAGAAGTATATAAACATAAAGGTGTACACAACTAACCGACAGGAAGAGGAGGCGGACAGATACAAACAAATCAAGTCAAAACTAAAAAACAGAAAAAAATATACGATAACGACACTAATACACTTCGTCACAGCTAACAAAAAAAAAATAATATCGCGAAGCAACAAAAAGTCGCTGATAATTTCCACAGTGGGAATTTTGCGATAGGCCCTAAAGAACGCTCACAGTAGGCCCTCGGTTAAGTGGGATATCCTACCGCGAGACACCGCCTAACCGAAAACCCGCTGAAATAAACACACCAAAAAACATATAATATAAAGACATAGCATGTAAACAAAGTGGGTTGCAAGGAAGGCTCAGTTAGGCACAATATAATGGTACAGTTTCCAAACACAAACTGCCACTTATCTTAATGATCACTCCTGGCCTTTAGTACAGCAAAGTTCAATCAAAATGGAGCAATGCTACGAAGATCCACCGTTGAAGGTTCCCATAACACGACAACTGGAAGTGGACTCTTCAGTGTAGGTACAATAAACTTCTTGCAAACACGGTTAAGTAGACGTTCCAACGCTGATATATAGCACGTAGCACGTAAAGATGAAGTTGGAACAGGTTACAGCTTACACTTGACAGTTAAACATAGTCACGGGATTGCTCACAAGATGGATGTCATCGACTGTAATATTTCTGATGGTGTTTATGTGTGTGGAACATCAAATCAAACTCCGCAGATGTGGCGTCAGGCAACAAGCTTGTATCAGTAGTTGACTTCTTTAATCTGTAGGATGTGTAGTTTAGACCCCACTGATCAGGTCTACCACACTGTTAAGACCGATTGTGGCCACCACAATGTTAAAGCTGAATGTAGGAGGTGAACCTGGACTGGTGAAGTACAATGTTGTCCAGTCCCGATGTTGTGGTGTATTTTATTTGTGTCAGGTCACCAAATGTTGGGGCGCTGACAAGGTGCAATGTTGACACAAATTCAAACGCCATACAAACAGCCAAACGTATAGTACTGTAGATGTATATAGGTTGACGTGGTGGGTGAGTGAGTAGACATCAGATACAGAAGACGCGAATGTGTATAGGATTTTGATAGGTACACAGGACACTCACTCCATCATGTGTAAAAGCCAATTAAGTGTTGGTAACGACTGATGACCTTTCAATCATTTAATACGAGACATACACTGACATCACGGATACAGTCAATTGACAAGGTTGCGAAACTTCACATTCATGATAATAGTTGACGACATCTGATATCCATACATCTTGGAACATTTAATACAACAGAACGTTAATGGCCTGTCAATCTATGTTCTGATAGTATTGTATCCCACGTCTAACTGACTAAACGCGTCAGTTACCCCAAGTAGACATGCCGCTCAGAAAGAGGCAGTCTCTCAATTATTTGGCAATAATCTTTGGTTCCTTTGACATCATCTGACAGGAACTTCTTCTGGCAAAAATACAAGCCGCAGGTACCATACTTTATGGCGACTAAATCAGGGCGCAAATAGCGGGCTTTTATGATAAGTTAACCTCTTTGTTATCACCTGATAGCAAGGCATATCAGTCCATGCCAACCATACCGCCTGAGTAGCGGGATCCAAAATCATCCTATCTTCCCTGAGTTTCTTTCATCAATTAAGACGTATTAGTCTTGGTTTCTATAAGGAGCTCATATAGCAAGACTGGATAACACCAGAAACACTAAACACCATAAAGATGAGAAAGGAAATGAAAAGAAAGAAAACAGAAGCGAAGTCCCCCAGGTTAAAGCAACTATATAGCGAACAGTACAGTCAGCTGGACAGGGAAGTTAAACGCCAAACCCGAGCCAACAAAAGGAATTTCCTAGACGATATTGCAAAACAGGCAGAAGAGGCAGCACTGAGAAATGAACAAAGCACAGTATACAAAATAACTAAATTCATCAGCAGAAAACAAGGTGCAAACAATATTACATTAGTAAGAGATAAAAAAGGAAATCTCATCAAGGCAGCAGAGGGACAGGAAACAAGATGGGCAGAGCACTTCAGAGAAACTCTGAACAAGGAAATACCAGAGACACAATTGAATGTTCCTGAGGCTGAAAACGATCTAGATGTAAATACAGACATTCCACGAAAAGAAGAAATCATCACAGCAATCAAAGGGTTAAAGAACGGTAAAGCTCCGGGCCATGATAACTTAAATGCAGAGCTATTTAAGACAGACCCTGAGCTAGCAGCAGAACTATTAGAACCACTATTTGCACAAGTGTGGAAAACGGGGACAACACCATCAGAGTGGAACAAAGGAATAATTGTCAAATTGCCCAAGAAGGGAGATCTTGCAGACTGCAATAATTGGAGAGGAATCACTCTTCTCTCAATTCCCAGCAAAATACTAGGCAGGATAATTATACAGAGAATTTCAAAGGCAGTAGACTACAAACTGAGGAAAGAACAAGCAGGATTTAGAAAGAACAGAAGATGTGTAGACCATATATTCACTCTCAGGAACATTATAGAGCAGTGCTCAGAATGGCAAAGACAGCTTTACATAAATTTTGTTGATTTTGAAAAGGCTTTTGACAGCATACATAGGGACAGTTTATGGAAAATACTGAGGGCTTATGGAATTCCAAGCTGCATAGTGTCAATCATAAAAAGCCTGTATGCCAACTTTACATGTAGTGTTGGGCAGAGCAACCTAACCTTCGAGGTGAAGACAGGAGTACGACAGGGATGCCCCTTATCAACCACTCTATTTTTAACAGTCATAGACTGGGTGATGCGCCAGACAACAGAGGGCAGTCCAAGAGGAATAAGATGGACTACATTTTCTACATTGGAAGATCTGGAATATGCAGATGACATTGCACTGCTGGCACATTCACATCAACACATCCAAGAAAAAACGGATAGACTTAATAAGTATAGCCAGTAGGTGGGCTTGAACATCAATTTAAAGAAGTCTGAGGTCATGACGCTCAATGTGAGCAACCCTGAGCCCATATCAGTAAGTAATCAGCAACTGGTACAGACAGATACCTTCACATACCTAGGAAGCATAGTAACACCAGACGGTGGGCAGGCAAAGACATCAACATCAGAATGAATAAGGCAAGAACAGCCTTCTTTAGCCTAAATAACATCTGGAAGTCCTCCCAATACAGCACAAGCACAAAATTAAGATTATATCAGAGTTGCGTGCTTTCTGTGCTTCTCTATGGTGCGGAATGCTGGAGAGTCACAGAGAAGGAAATGTCAAAATTGTCCTCTTTTCACACAACATGCCTAAGACAAATTCACCGCATCTTTTGGCCGAATACCATCACCAACCAAGATCTGCTTACTCGTAGCAAGCAAGAGGACATGCACACCATCATAGCTGGCAGACGCTGGAGCTGGGTTGGTCATGTCCTCAGAAGAGACCCCGATGCCATCACAAGAACAGCTATGCTTTGAACCCCTAAAGGAAAGCGAAAGAGAGGCCGACCAAAAACAACTTGGCGGAGGACTGTGGAGGCTGGGATGCAAAGAATGAACCAGAGTTGGGGCACTGTACGAAGGATGGCCACCGACCGTGCAAAGTGGAATCAATTTGTTGTTGCCCTACAAGACGCCACTAGGCGTGATGGCCACTGACTGCTTTGACGGTCGGTGGTTAAGGATCGAAGAAGAAGAAGCATATCATATAGTCTATTGCTCTGCTTGCAAAAATGTCGCCTCAAAATTGTCAATCACTCTTATATGCAGACATCATCAAATCTGCAGATCAAGGCATACCGAGAAGATTTAAAATGTGTATTTTACCTTGACAGGATCCTAGGAAAAACACTAGAACACAACACTCGCCGTCCTTTGGCGTATCGAATAAACTTGGGGGAAATCACTGACATTTCTATTCACACAGAGGACATCTCTTCCCCAAGATAATAGCAGAGAAGAATCTTCGGACCTCCGTCCGCACAGACAAACTCAGGTCGACTCCCAGATCGGAAGTCTCTAATCCGCGCCCAAAACTTTGCGCATGTGCCATAAGCACAGTGCTGAGTAGAACTAATACCGTCCAGGGAGTTTCCCCGAAAAGCGAGGTAAATCGCTCTTATATGGACATGTAGATTGCGTCTTAAGGAATGCCAACTACTTAAGACATTTCCTTGAACCAGGTCAACATCGATCCTTATAAGGACAGGAGAATATGACAAGAGAAGATAATCACTAATCTAACCTGTTACTGAAAACTTAATAGACAGTTATCTCTCTTAGATCATCAACCAAAATCAAACAAGTTAACATCTATAAAATCTCGGCAAAAATCACAGTAACAGTTACATAAAAGAGAAAATGATGAGTTGGACTGAAACTTGTGATGAAATTCTACAAAGACCAGCTCTGTGAGATCCCTAAGCCATTCTATATAAACTAGCACTACGATATCTCATAGACATTCTATATAGACCAGCTCCACGAGATCTCCTAGACATTCTATATAGACTAGCAGTACGATTTTATCTAAACATTCTGTATAGACCAGCTCCACGAGATCACTAAGACATTCTAAATAGACCAGCTCCACGAGATCTCCTAGACACTCTATATAGGCCAGCTCCACGATATCTCCTAAACATTCTGTGTAGACCAGCTCCGCGCGATGTCCTGGACATTCTATATAGACTAGCAGCACGATATCATCTAAACATTCTATATAGACCAACTCTACAAGACCTCCTTGATATTCTATATAGACCAACTCCGAGAGATCTCCTAGACATTCTATATATATATATATATACTAGCAGTACGATATCATCTAACCATTCTATATAGACAAGCTCTACAAGATCTCCTAGACATTCTGTATAAGCCAGCTCAACGATATCTCCTAAACATTTATCCAGAAAAATTACTGTACAAGTTAAAAAAAAAACAGTTTACGGGGGACAATAGAATGCGACAGAGCTTCTACGAGCTGACAAAGATGCGAATCCTGATGGTGTTCTAGAAGAAGTTATCAAAGCAGAGATTGCTGTACCTAGGTTTTGAACAAATCTCTTGGTAAAGTCTATGATAGAGGGAACATTCCAGCAGACCGGAAATCTAGTCAAGTTTGCAAGGAAACCTGTTGCTTACTTTTGCACTAATAGGGTAAGCTTCGTGCGCACGTGTATCCTCAACTTTTTTGGTGCTACATTGGTGCTACTTGCGGCGGTCGTCTGATGTATGTTATTTGGAGGGATCTCCAGAAGCTTCATCTACTATAAGAGGATGTTCCGAGTGCTCTGTTTTATAAATAGAAAAACCGCTTCGTAGTTGCTCGACGCAGTGTTTCATATTGGAATTATCTTCTCTTAGATGCAGTATTTCCTTTTAAGTAGTTAGTTTTCTACGCTGATCGATTTATAGACATTAGTCGCCAGATCGGCAATTAGAGTTCGAAGGGTGTCCTCCATTTTGAGCATCAGCTCCTGGCAGCACTGAGCATTTATCATGTGAGTGACTTCTGGGTGATTTTCCCCTGATAATGCTTCATCTGTTTGTGTGCTAGTTTCTTTAGGGCCCATTGGATATTCTATGGCCAGCATAGGTTGAGAAAATGGAGCATTTACTACTGTGTCGATCATTGGAAAGTCGCGTGCTGCGAGAGACAAAGTGGATGTATTTGTGAGAGAGTGTATGCTAGAGTTAATGTTGATGATTTTGCTATCAGCAGATAAGACGATGGCAGCTGATGATGTGACGTCTATAGCGAGCTGGGGTAAATATATTGTCGAGTCCAATTTTGTGGTACAAATTATGTTTTGTGCAGACTTATTTAAATTTACAAAGTCCGTTTCCAGCCATGTCTCAATAGCAGTGGCAGTTCCTTGAGCTATCACCATGTTTTTTGTATGATAAAGGTGCACAGATAGTAGTGGTGTTGTGATGAAATCTTCTACAAAGACACCTTGTTTATCTGTTCTCGTCTCGACATGGTCATTATGGTAGTATTTGGTACACATAATGCGAAATGCCTCATAATGATATGTATTGTGGAAGAGTACTGTAGCACATTCACCGTCATTTGCTTTTTAAAAGGTTAAATCCGTCGCTTTGTTAAATCCCTAAAGTTTAACGCAAAGGGAGTAATTTTTGATCGTGGTCGGGCGCAATCTACATTCCACAGCGGCTTTCGTTACCTGCGAGCCATGGCCGATCTCTAAGTGAGACATGTTTACATGCCCGCTGGGATTAATTGCCAGTGAAATACATTGATCCGCTGGAAACCTTATCTGTTTAAGAGGGGCTAGTAGCCAAAAAAATACACCGTCTCTTCTTTACAGCGGTCAGTGACGAGTCACGTGGTCATTATTAAAAGCGTGGCAGAAGGCATTGGCATTCCAAAAATGAATACACCGATATAAAGTTCCTGATACGACGACGCTGCTGTTCACGCTCGCCATGATCACATTACATGTTTTAGGGCGGACAAGCCCTATGATTTAGCATTGTCTATTGTTCCCTAGCCAGAAGGTCACCGTTAGAGTTTGGAATGTGTTACAGTAGTTTTCCATATCTCAAAAAATGGTGGCCGGATACGATGAACGCTTTACCGTCATTCCATACAGAAAAAAAAACAATATTTATACGTGAATTTAACACAGTTACAGAATAAACTATTTCATTGTTTGTCAAACAAAACCGCCAACACATGGATGTATAAACCATCCATATTAAATGGGAACAACTTCAATAAAATATCCAAATGCAGAGCCAAATAAAAACACGCCCGGACAGTACGAAGCAGAGAGCCAGTTCGGAAAATAATCACATTAGGGGGAAAAGGGGGGGGGGAGAGATAACCAGAACTCATAAAGTATTCCAAAAGTTTACGATTGTATGAATAGGGACTGAGGTTGTTATGTTTTAGAAGATCCTTAACAATAACACGTCAAGGCAAGATCTTTAACAACAAAACCTCACCACAAAATCTTTAGCAACAAAACCTCAACCAAAGATCTTTAACAACAAGACTTCCAGACAATGATTTTAACAACAAAACCTCAACACAAGATCTTTAAAAGCAAAACCTCAGAAAAAGATCTTTAACGACTAAACTTCAAGACAAAATTTTTAAGAACAAAATTTCAAGACAAGAGCTTTAACAACAAAACTTTAAGACAAGATCTGTAACAACAAAACTTCAAGACAAGATTTTTTGTTGTCAACAAAACATCAAGACGAGTTCTTTAACAACAAATATTCAAGGCAAGATCTTTAACAATAAAACCTCAACAGAAGATCTTTAACAACAAAACCTCAGCACAAAATCGTTAACAGTAAAACGTGATCACAAGAACTTTAACAACAAAACCTCAAGACAAGATTCGTAACAAAACTTCGATACAAGATCTTTAACAACAAAACCTCAAGACAAGATCTTTAACGACAAAACTTCACACAAGATATTTCACAACAAAACTGCACACAAGATATTTAACAACAAAACCTCAAGTTAAGATTTTAACATCAAAACTTCAAGACAAGATCTTTAACAACAAAACCTTAAACCCAAGATCTTTATCAACAAAATTTCACCCAAGATATTTAACAACAAAACCTGAAGGCTAGATATTTGACCCAAAAAATCTGAGGACATGATCTTTAACAACAAAACCTCAAGACAAGATGTTTAACAACATAAATTCAAGACAAGATCTTTAACAACAAAACCTCAAGACAAGATCTTTCAAAACAAAATGTCAACATTGTCGTAAAGTGGATCTGAATGACAACACGTTCAAAAAATTTTCCCACTCAAAAGCTAGTAACGCATTTTTTAAAATCTATAACTAACTACGGTATTTGAAATTTGTCTGGGGCAAAGTCAAATTTACCGCTAAAAATTTAACTCGACAATTTGAATTTTTCTACTACCACACGTTAAAAGTTACTACCCCCATACACACACCCACCCTACTATTTAGTGAAGGACGTGGTAAAATTTAACAACCAATGAAATCGGTACCTCGTTTTTGTAGGCAAGAGAAAATTTTGGTTGCAGTGGAAATAGGGCCCATTTTGAGTTTTTGAATAAACTTAAATAATTTATTTCTCAATAACTAAAGGGAATTAAAATGAAAGGGATATTTTGAATTATAGCGATAATATTGCTTAATACAGTAATATAACGATTTCCCCTAATAATATTATCTTGACATAGTAAAATTTAATTTAGTAATATTTTCAATTCAAGGTATGGGCACATTTAATTACTTAAAAATTACCGAGATGAAAATGCTAAAGAAACATGGAAGGAAACTTAAATGGGACGACAGAAGACAATTGGCCGTTTGATTATCACTTTCGATAATCAAAATCGGTCCAGAAATAACTAAGATATATAATAAACCAATTTGAACAGATTAACAAACATACTTAAAATCGCTCATTTTGACAGTCCCCCCAAAATATTTAACTTTTTTGGACTCGTCTTCTGATTGGTTAGGTGTAGTTGATAAAAATTAACACCTCCTTGTAAGATCAGGTCATTAGATTTGAAAAAACGTGCCAAGCTGACATCAGCGGGAAGACTTAGTGACCAAGTTTTTACCGTCTGGACTAGAACGCAGTATTTACAAACCCTTTTACTGCTAGTCACGCTTGTGTATGTGATTATTCCTTACTTGAAAAAAATAACACACACACACCCACACAAATAGTAATACGTCTTACAAGGAGAAGGACAAGAAAAACCTACGTTGCGGCCACAAGGCCTTCGTCAGGGACAGACAAACAAGAGAAAGGAGGGAAAGAAAATGAGAATTAAGTAGAGAACATGAAACTATAAAAATAAGAGAAAAAACTCCCTTAATATTAAGTCCGGTCACATGTGAAGCAAAGCAAGATGGCTGCCACTAAACCGGAAAGAGGAAGTTGATAGTACATAAAAATAAGAAATAATGAAAACAAGGACTGGAAAAGAGTGAGAAAAAATAATCAATAAATAATAAATAAAATTTAAAAAAAAAATAAATAAATAAAAAATAAAAAAATTAAAAATAAATAAATAAAAATAATAAATAAATTTAAAACACATAAATAAATAAATAAAAATAAAAACTAAATAAAGAAATAAATAAAATAACAAATAATAAAGGAAAAAATAAATAAAAAAAAAAAAAAAAAAAATTTAAATAAAAAAAAATAAATAAACAAATTAAAAAAAAAAATAAATAAATTAAATTATTAAATTAAAAAAAATGGTAATTTAAAAAAAAAAAAAAAAAGGGTGATCGCATCAAAGTAGAAAGTCATAATACAACAGGGACTCGATAGAGAAAGGCGTCTCAGACAAAAGAATGTTGGGTATTCAAACCGTGTGGTTTGAGGCAACCCATAAGATGGATGAGGCGTTGTTCCTGGCGAAACCGACTGTTGGCGTCCGTGGAACAGTACCTGATGGCTGTCACCTGGATGTCAGTGGCACCGTGGTGGTCAGGACTTGGGGTAAGACAGATAATTTTATTTGTATACATTATTAACATGTAACAGGCTTTTGTGTGAGCCATAATTTGATTTCGACACTGCCTAGTTGGAGAGAGTTTGGGTCACGACAACCTAAGTAGGAATGTGCCTAAAGCAGATTTATTTGGAAAGTGAAATAAAATGTGTAAAAATGTTTGGCAATTGGCCTTACATTTTTGCGACTGTAAGTGAGTGTTAATAAATCGATATTGGCTTTTGCAGTGCCACAGATGTTTAAATATTATATAAAATCATGTAGAGAATGTTATTTGAAAGACACTACTCATGCTATCGCTACCTTTGATTCGATCAGATTCACGCCTGATCGTACTTACCGTCTTTTCCTTCTAGATGTTTGTTCCCTTTATACTTCTATTCCACATGCTGATGGTCTCAAGGCACTCCAATTGTTTCTCGACCAGCGTACTGATCTTACTATAAGTACATGTCTGCTTCTTCGCCTTGCTGAGTTGGTTCTTAATCTCAACTCTTTTGAGTTTAATGGCCAATTCTTCAACCAAATCAGTGGCGTTGCTATGGGTATTAAGATGGGCCCTAGTTACGCTTGCCTTTTTATGGGCCACTTTGAATATTTGGTCTTTCAAAATTATGATGGGCCAATACCCGAGTTTTACCGCTGCTACATTGATGATGGTATTGGCATTACTGACATGCCTGAGGTAGACCACCATCGATTTATTGACTATGTTGGTAATTTCAATCCTGCCATCAAATTCACTTCTGAAATTTCTACGACCTCAGTGAACTTCATTGACATCACTGTGACTATTAGCCCTACTGGTCTTAAAACGTCTGTCTATTATAAGGCTACTGACGCTCATGGTTTCCTTCTTTATACTTCATCGCATCCTCTTAGTTGTAAAAATTCCATTCCCTATTCTCAACTTCTTCGCTTGCGTCGGTTATGTCACGATGACGATGATTTTCATCAGCGAGCTCAAAAGATGCTTGAGTTCTTTCGCCGACGTCTTTATCCAGAACATGTGTTATCTGATGCCCTTAATCGTATCACACGCGTCACTTGTCAGACGGCACTGGCACTCACTACTAAACCTTCTGTCCAATCTGACAGACTCAAACTGGTTCTAACTTTCCATCCTCACTGTCTGGCGGTAAAGAGAATTCTGTTTTGACATCTGACTATTCTCAACTCTGATCCTGATACAAAAGAGTTGTTTCGTGATACACCTTTGGTAGCTTATCGTAGGGATAGGAATTTTAGGGATATTCTTGTACACAGTCGCTTGCGACATTCTAGCCCATCTTACTTTGGTACTAAACCGTGCCAACGCCGGATATGCAAGACCTGTCCGTTTGTACTCCAAACTCAGACAGTCACTTTTCTGAAATGAAAATTTATCATTAGAGAGTCTTTTTCATGCGAATCCAGAAACCTGATTTATGCTATCATCTGCAAGAGGTGTGGCATGAACTATATTGGTGAAACTGGTAGGCGTTTGGCAGACAGGTTTCGGGAGCACTTGAACGACATCTATCATGACAAACATTTACCGGTGGCCCTTCATTTCATTAGGCCTGACCATTCAGGTAATTCCGATATACATGTCACTGCCCTCCGTTCATGTGCCGGTAATGACAAGACTCGCTTTTCGTTGGAGAATCGCCTATTTTTAAAATGGGCGTTCTAGCTCCCGATCGTTTAAATATACAACATCATTTTACATAAATTCTGGTAGCTTTTCTCTTTTTCATTCTTTATTCGTTGTCTTTTAGATCTATCTTCTTATGTTTTTGATTTGGTTCGTTTCGTATCTTTTTATATCTCTTGTTTTGTCGCTATCGTACGTCATTTCCTTATGATTTCTGTGACAAGAGACTACCGCTTTCTTCCACAGATTCTTTGGATCGAGCTAAGCTAACTTTTACTAGTTCCACAGTTTTGTTTATTCTTCTTTTTTTCGTTTCGTTGATTATTTACTTTCTTGTTTCAGTATTTCTTTTAGATTTTACTGTTTTCTTGTATTGTTATTGTTCTTTTTTTCTCTCATCACTGTTGTTGTTTACTTTTTCCATCTGCTTGTATAACCCATTTGTTGTATATTTCTCATCATCGTATAGTTTTGTAGTACCTATATGCAATTTCTGTCTTTGTCACCTGTTTGTGGCTGACGAAGGGTAAAACCCGAAACGTCCCTTGTCTCATGTGAACTGTTATTTGTAAAACTGATTCAATACCGTTTTATTAGTTTATAAACATAGAGAATGTTTGAACGAAGTTGTAAACAGGTTACAGTGCTAGATTAAGCACACCAAGTCTATTGTATGGATGACTAACCCGACTAATGGACAGTGGATTTGTATTATCACTGAAGAAGAATGATTACACAGAACTGAGTGTAGACGACGGAAATTCAAGTCTGGTGCAAAGGGTCAGCACACATGACTGACCCAGGTGAGTTGTAACAGTGTTTATGTGTGGAATTAGTGTAGATAAGATTTATATGGGAGGAAACTTTCCTTCTCATTCCAGGGTTGTACCACGAAGTATCTAGTTGGTGCAGTAAGCCTGGAGAGAACAACACGTGGGAGTGACTGCTCATCATACCAGTTGTAGCTAGGCTCCTAGTCCTCATCCAGGAAGTACAATGCTTTGGTGAACTCGAATATTCTTTGAGTCAACAGCATCAGACATGCTTGCAAGTTTAGTCCTTTAGAAAAGGCACTGATATGTCATCATACTAAAATTCCACAAAAATAAAATTTTCACCTGGGTGTGATGAAAAGAACAGAATTTCCAATCATAGACCACTGATAATACCCAATATAGAAACTAGAACAGAGGATTAGTTCTTCCAGTGACTTTTGTTTACATACATGGACAGAGTTCCACCATATTTATTTCCATTTTGTAACTAAAAATTTTCTTGAGTTTGACAAATCCTGTTCCAAAAGACTGAGGTACAGGCAGATTAAATTGTACATACAAAAATAAACATTACCAACAGTCTTATTTAATTACTTTTCATTGAGTTAATGTTCTGTTTGGAAATTAATGATATTGCATACATTACCCTAGACACTTAAGCCACATAACACCACATAAATTACTTTACATGGGGTGAGATCAGAAGAGCTAGCGGATAGGGATCCTGAGAAATACATCATCATCATTTCTTACTCAGGTACTTACATAGCTTGACCTCACCTTGTTAAGCTTAACTTTTAGTAATATCGAAACCTCTTTTCACAAACATAAACATTTTAACAACAAAAAACCTCAACACATAATCTTTAACAACAACAACACTTCAAGACAAGATCTTTAACTACAAAATCTCAAGACAAGTTCTTCAACAACATAAATTCAACGGAAGATATTTAACAACAAAACGTCAACACACGATCTTTAACAACAAAACCTCAACACAAGATCTTTAACAGCAAAACGTCAAGATAAGATCATTAGCAACAAAACCGCACGACAAGATCTTTAACAACAAAACATCAAGAGAGGGTCTGTAACAACAAAATTTTAATCACACGATCTTTAACAAAAAATCTTTAAGACAAGATATTTAACAACATAACTTCCAGACAATATTTTTAACAACTAAACTTCAACACAAGATCTTTAACAACAAAACCTCAACACAGGATCTTTACAACAAATATTCAAGACAAGATCCTTAACAACACAACTTCAAGGCAAGATCTTTAACAACAAAACCTCAACTCAAAACATTTAGCAACAAAACCTAAACACAATATCTTTAAAACAAACCTCTAACCAAAGATATGTGCACACGTTGGCCAGAGGCTATTCCTCTGAAGAGCATTACTACTGCTGATATTGCAGATGCTCTTTGGCTTATATTCTCTCTTCTGGGTTTCCCCGGAGAGATATTATCAGACCATGGCACCCAACTAATATCAGATACCATGTCTCAAGTAATGTCTACTCTGCAGATAGATAGATCTTTAAGTAGTATCTACCATCCAATGTCTAATGGGATGGTCGAACGCCTTAATAGAACACTTAAAAACTTACTAGGGAAGATAACTGAGGATCATCCTCAAGACTGGGACAGAGTTTTACCTGCGGCCCTCTTCGCTTACAGAGAGGTCCCCAATGAACATACAGGGTTTTCTCCCTTTGAACTTGTCTTTGGCGCGCGTCCGCGCGGCCCTATGTCTTTGCTCCATGATCTCATAACAGCTGACAATATTGACGATGACACAAAGTCATCTTACGAATATGTCATCGCGTTGAGACAAAAGATTATCGAAGCATGCAAATTAGCAACTTCTTCTTCCGAATTCGCGAAACAGAAGGCAAGGCAATTTGCCAATAAGAAGAGATGCTTACGACAACTTTGTCCTGGTGACAAAGCATTTGTATTACTACCTTGTAGAGAAAACAGACTACTTATTTCTTGGAAAGGTCCGTACGATATAATATCGAAAATTTCCGATGTCGACTATATTGTCGATATTGATGGGAAGCATAAAACCTTCCACATCAATATGCTTACTGAATTCCATGAACGTCCGGATTATTTACAACCCATTTTCCAAGCAACGGACGATTCTCCAGTACAACATGGTCATTACTCATCACTGTCCGTGATACAGGATGAGGAAAAGAGTTTTTCAGATGTAAATCTTCCTCTTCCAATGATCCCACTTCATTCTAGTGAATCATGGAAGAACGTTACTGTCTCTCCTGATTTGTCTCTAGGAGAACAGCGACAAGTTTCAACTATGTTGCAAACATTACAGGATGTACTTACTGACATCCCTGGACAAACTCATGTCATTGAACATGACATTGTTCTAACTGACCATACTCCTATTAGGGTTAGACCTTATCCTATCCCTATACATTTTGAAGCACAGGTCGAGAAAGAGTTGGATGAGATGATAGATTTGAAAATAATCGAACCATCCACCTCTGCATATTCTTCGCCGATGGTTATTGTTCGGAAAAAAGACAATAACATACGTCTTTGCGTTGACTATCGCAAATTGAATCAAGTAACGAAGTTCGATGCCGAACCTATGCCTTTACTGGAAGTGCTACTTACTCGACTTTCCAAATCTCATTTTTTCACTAAACTTGATTTGTCTAAAGGATATTGGCAAGTACCTTTGTCTGAACGCACCAAACCTCTCACGGCTTTTTCAACACCTAGAGGTTTGTTCCAATGGAATTTTATGCCTTTCGGTAATATGAAGGCACCAGCTACATTTGTACGCATGATGCGCCGAATCCTATCTTATCGGTCAGATGTCACTGCATATCTAGACGACATCTGTCTTTTCAGCGATACTTGGGAAGATCACTATTCAGGGTTAGATGAATTGCTGTCTACTTTGCGCGAGCACAACCTGACAGCGAAACCCTCTAAAGCCTATATTGGTTTTAGCGAAATTTCTTTCCTAGGCCACCGAGTTGGTCATGGTTTCCTAAAGACAGAGGACGATAATACTAGTAAGATACTTAATATCTCTATCCCTAAGACTAAAAAACAGGTGAGAAGTCTGTTAGGTCTTATTCAATTTTATGGCAGATTCATTCAGAATCTATCCTCTATCATGGCACCTCTTTCTACACTTTTAAAGAAAGGTTCGCCTAATATGGTCCACTGGTCTCAGGAATGCCAATGCTCTTTGGATAAGATTAAAACATTGTTTTCAACACCACCTATTTTAGTGTTACCTACTAAAGATAAGACATTTGTTCTTCGTAGTGATGCTTCATCCACTGGGATTGGAGCGGCACTAATGCAAGAGTACTCTGGAACTCTGCATCCTGTAATGTATATTTCCAGAAAACTTAATGCGGCAGAAAGGAATTATTCGGTTTTAGACCGTGAGCTATTAGCTATGGTTTGGTCAATTCTCAAACTACAAAGATTCCTTCTGGGCGCACATTTCATAGTAGAAACCGACCAAAAAGCTCTTACTGCTATACAGAGTAAGAATTTGAAGAGCTCGAGGTCTACTCGATATGGAATTGCTCTTCAACCCTTTCATTTCTCTGTGCGAGCTATTCGTTGATCAGATAATGTGATGGCAGACATTCTGTCAAGATGCCCACATGATTCCACATAACTATTAGGTCTTAGACGTCTTAATATGTCTAGTTCTATAATAGTTCCTTTTCTATATCAAGATAGATACACATTTGTAATTTAATAATATAATGATTGTATCACTACTTATTTATTCACCGCTGTTCTTTAATGATTTTTCTTTATAAATCATAAATTTAAGATATCTAATACGAAATTATGGTATGATCTTTTGTATGCATTATGTAATGGCCAGAATTGTATTATACGGTGACACCTTCCTGGAAAAATTTACTTGTAGAGAAATAATTTCTCTCAGATTATGAGATACATTCTCACCAGTCGCTTCAAAAGTCGACTTAGCCTCATATTAGGCGTTATGTTTATTCCTGATATTTGCATCTGCGCAGTATTCATGCGTTGTGAGCCTATTGTACGTTGCTCCTAGATGTATTTCAAAAAAAAAAATGTTTCATTTTTTTTCCCGGGAGGTGTGGTAAGACTGTTACGTGCAGTCTTTGATATCTTGCAATATTATACATTTGTATGCTTGTTATGTTCGCAAATATTTTGTAAACAAAATAGAAACTTTTTTGCTTAAGGAAAAGTCATTATTGAGTTACTTCCCTTGAAAGGAGTTTCGCCACTTTCGATCGAACTCCGCGGATGAATCTAGTTTTACTACGATTTATTCTTTGTTTGGGTAGAAATAGATTGTTCTTGCTTCAGAATATCTATGGCCTGAATTTATGTGTAGTGTTTGTCTAGGTAGGACGAGTCTGTCTTATATCTGCATATCGTTACATATCTAAGTCGAACTATATGTTCTTTGTCGCTAGAAAGGTCAAAGGCTGTTCAGCGGATGTGTCGCTAGTGAGTTGTGTTTTGGCTTCGCCCTGATGATGGGGAGCTGTCGTGTTTTCTGTATCGGCTTGTCGCCGGAAAAAGTGATCGATATATGTGTAGGGGAAAGTGATAGTCGTCTAGACCTATCGTGTATGCTTTACCCCAGTGTTTATTCTTATTGCCAAGGAATGGCAGAATCATATTTCTGACACCAAGGTAACAAAAGCACTTCTTATGAACTCTCTTACGAAGCCATCGTTTTCGATAAGCAGACGCACGATTTGTACGTCTGAGAGAATATTTAACTAGATGAAGAAGACATTCATTTCTAGCAGCACTATATCTTGTATGATGAAGTCAATTGTATCATGATAGAATCTACAGAGCCATGAGAACATTTAATGAATGACTAACTTTAATACAGATTCATTGTCTGTATCCAAACGTGAGTGACAGCTCACCAGAAGCCATCTTGTATCCAAATATTTTGTGACTTTCAAGAAGAGAAAAGGGATGCCCCGTACTATCGCTTGATGAGTCCAGAGATCACTGCTACAGATGAGAACCCATTACTAGCGGTTCAAAATGGTTATATGAAAAATATGTGCTGAACATTATTTAAAGGAATCTTCGCTAGACGAGGTTAGGTCTAGAAGCCATCTTGAATATTGTTTAAAGACTGACGTGCTTTGTCAGTAAACTCAGATGATATATATATGGGCAATACTGAGTGCTTGTCTACTGACATTCCATTGTGCTATGATTCAACGAGTGCCCATGTATCATTGCAAGACCATTTATCAATTGTACCATGATGTATTATGCCAACCTGTGATTTGTCACTGTATCCGTGCTGTCGAATGTGTACGTCCAATTAAACTGTAACAAAAAGTACACAGCAGTTGGCGTCGATGACTTCCAGCCATACATGAGTGAGTAAAAGAACAGTTATCAACTCTTCGAACTCTCATCATTCGCGTATTATACTCTCACTCTATGTCTACACACCACTGCGTAGGTCGAGTTGATATTCCTATTCCTAACAACCACTCTGACGAGCAACGCTGGGGCCAACAACAAGGCTTTAACATTGGAGCTTCCACAGACCACCATACCTCTTAACACTGTGGTCCTGTAAATAGTTGATGTCAGAGTGAACAAGGAACAATACAACTTCATATCTATACACCATTCAACAGTATATATAGAAACAGTATTTAACTCTGGTGGAATTCAAAAGAGAAGCATACTCAACCTGATATGCTCATAATATTTAACACATACACAGATAGGTCAGCAACAAATGCAGCAGAGAATAGAGGGGGCTCATTGGCAAAGGAAGGTGGAAATCTACCTCAGCCTGATGCAAGCGTAACTTTCGAGGAGGCAAAGAGTTTTATCGGAATCAGATAAAGAAACAAATGGGACTTAATAGAGCTTCCAAGTCACACACAAAATGATGCATGCTACCAGCTCAACAGAAGAGAACAAGTGATAATCTTCAGACTCCGCGAACTGGTCACAACAGATTGAGATACCATCTATTCAACAAGCTAAAGATAGGAACAACTGATCTCTTGTAACTGTGGCACTGATAAAATGACTGCTGAACATCTGCTTCAAAGTTACCCAACTTATGTGGAACAGAGAACGCGCATATGGCCGACACTAGTACCATTCGTGGAAAAGCTCTCCGGAGATTCAAAAAGCCTAAAACTGACTACTGCTTTTGTTGAAAACATTCTTCTTCTTCTTCGTTCACCCTTAGATGTCAACTTGAATAAGTTCAAAGAAAGCAGTGGTCAGCCTGAGGCTGTTGATATCTCCGTAGATTTTCTCCAGGAATGGTACTGGTGATGGCCATATGCATTTTCTCTGTTCCTCATATGTTGGGCATCTATGAAGCAGATGTTCGGCAGTCATTTTATCGGTGCCCCAGTCACACTCATCAGTAGTTCCTATCTTTAGTTTGTTGAATAGATGGTATCTCAATCTGTTATGACATGTGCGAAGTCTGAAGATTACCACTTGTTCTCTTCTGCTGAGCTGGTAATACGGATCATTTTTTTGTGTGGCCTGGATGCTCTTTTTCCCACTTGTGCCTGTATCTGCGCTTGATAAAACTCTTGGACTCCTCATAGGTTATATTTGTGTCAAGTTGAGGAAGTTTTCCCCTTTCCTTTGCCAATCTGTCAGCCTCTTCATTTTCAGGGATGTTGCAGTGAGAAGGGATCCACTGTATCACAACTCTTTTGTACTGCTGACATAGTCTGTGAAGTGTTACTCTTAGGTCATCCAGTTCAGCATTACTTTGACTTTTCAATGTTGTAATCACTGACAGCGCATGTGAGAAGATAGCTACTGGTCTCTCTGGGCTTTCTTCTGTCATTAGAATTTCTGATGCAGTTTTTAAGGCTTCTGCCTCTGCTCTGAAGTTAGTTGAAAATTTCCCTGTTGCGACTGCTATCTTCTTTTGTGTGCCATTGCTTAAGCTCAAGAAGACACCTCCACCCCCATCTTCTGTTGCATTAGTTGCTGATCCATCTGTGTACGCATGGATCCAGATGTTGCTTGGGTAATGTTTCTCTGCATATTTTGTGGTTAGGACTCTCCTTTCTGTTTCATTTTGGCTGTTCTTTTTCTCAGAACCAGGAATGTTTTCTATCATTTCAGGGAAGCACTGTTGTTTCAAAATTGGTAGCTTGTGTGCAGTGTTGAAAACATTCAAGTGGACGTCTGAGAGTGTATGGTGAAGAAGAAGAAAAAGTGTGGGAAAGGCGAGATAACAGAGAAAGACAAGATAGCTTTCTGTTGTTGTGAGAGAGTTGTGTAGAAATGGCGAGCCAAATCTGGTATTGTAAAAGAAATGTGGGCAGGCTAAATTGTCTGTGGAAGAAAGCGTGAAGTTATTTCCGTTGTTGTTTGCAAAGTTTTGTGATATTTGGTTCGTGTGTGTTTTCGTGAGTAGAATTTTGATTGACGTCGGTACGCAATAGTCGTTATAATTATCGTTTGTGCTAATTACGGAGAATGGTAGTACTACTGTAACTTTTCCGCTTCCAGGACGCCTGCAAAATACATTTACATGCTCTTGCGACGTTGGTTCATGTGACCATTTGCCTTAAATAATAAGGTTGTCAGCCCCGTACACGCCTCTCATTGGTATTTAATGATGACAAAAACAGATGAGTCTTACAGTACGTATAGCTTGGTTGAAAGTTGATGATGTCAGTCAAGGTCGTTGGGTCAGCAAACCCACGACTAGACAATCAACGGTCAAGGTCTAGTGCTTGAAAATCTGCAGTCAAGACACAACAATGAAAATAGTATCATGATAGTGGTGGGTGCTGGCCTATTAGTGTATCATCTAGCCATCACCTGGTGTACCCTCTCCCTCACCATGTAGTGCTATCATCTTCAATTCTTAACCTTTTGAAAATAAAGTTCGTTCGTTCGTTCATCACCTGGCCAGTTTACCACCCATAGTAGTTGTATCATTTACGTGTTGAAAGTTGGTTGGTTGTACAAGTAATTATTTTACTACATCATGATATGTTGATTGGTAGATTATATTGTTGGTGATTTAAACGAATGATGATTAAAGTAAAATTGTTTCAGTCATTATTAATATGAATGTTTTATTTCTGTCCGTTTTAGCTGAGTCCTATTTTGAGCAGTCCACATCACAGGATGATGATGTGACCAATCTTTTGTGGGCGCCATCTTCCCAGGGAGACAACGACGACATTGCAAGTAAGTTCTGACATTACCAGCCTGTCTCTGTCACGCGCGGCCTTGAAGTGTGAAGAAAGTAGTAGTCACATACTGAATAATGTCACAGGCTGATATTGATCTTGTTTGGGAACATAATCATGATGTGCAGGATACTGTAATAAGTTGTTTGATACTGTAATCATGTTCTGCAAATTACTATTACAAATAATATATCTATTTTCTGAGCCATTATTAATGTGGGAATTTGATAAGGTTCTTTCTTGTCTAAGGTGTAGCTTTCTGACATAATGAGGTTGCTGGCTCCATGCATTAGTTCACCTTTTATGACATGCTCATCAAACAGTAATTCTGTTGCTGTCTCCATCTCAGACACACCTCATAGAGTAGACTATTAAGCGATTATCGCTCCAAACTTGCCTTCTGATGAGTGTCGCTCAGTTATCCATCTTGTTTGATGCTTTCAACTCATTTTTGTGTGTATGTGTGATCTATTTCAGTGCATTACTATCAGGAGTTTTCTAGCAGCGCGGCGGTCAAGGGGGGTGGAAACAACCTGGAATATGCCTTACACTTACTACATCATTCTAAAGGGGACATCAACGTTAGTACTTTTGTTTGACAATATTTTGAGCTATTCCCCTTTCTTCTTAATGTAGCGCATCAGAACGATCGCACATCTGATATGCCCAGAAATATTCTTTCATACATGACAAAGTAATAAGATCACATTACATTATCAACACTCAACTATTATTACACTAAATAGACAACACAGAACTATCTTTATATTACAAAGACAACCCTAAACTATTCTCATATTATAAAAACAACACTAAACTAGCCTTACGTTACACAAACAACACTGAATTAGCCGTACATTATACAAACAACACTAAACTAGCCTTGCAATACGCGAACAACACTAAACTATATCCTTACATTACACAAACATCACTAAACTATCCGCGATTTTGTCATTACAAATGAAGGTTTCTGTACTTGTCAGGTTTGCAATGACTATTAATGGCCACTAGAATTATGATCTGAAGTTGTTGTTGTTGCTGCAGGACATTTCCCAACATTTGTGGCACCGTTTTAAAAGATGATTGTGAGCACGTGAAGTCGATTCTATTTTATATTTCCTGGCCTGGTCTATGAATAGAACTTGCTCGGACACTTGTTGAACAAAAGTGTGCCATAAAATGTCTGACATCAAAAGGTTTTCAAGCTGAAAAAATTTTTAGTTCATTGTTAATGCTATAATATGTACGGTGTTAGATGATGATGATGATGAAAACGCAATCATAGACAGTTTATCGATTAATCCAGAGTCATAGAAACACTAGGAATGGATCCACATATTGAGTCATTGTTTTTTTAGGAATTGATCCAGTTATAGACAGTTTAGGAATTGATCCGGATTTGGAGTTATAGACAATTAGGAATTGATCCAGATAAAGAGTTATAGACAGTTAGGAAATGAACCAGATACAAATTGTAAGACATATAGGAACTGATCCAGATAAAGAGTTTAGACATTTAGGAAATGATCTATATAAAAAGTTGTATATATTTCGGAATTGATCCAGATATGGAGTTATAGACAGGAACTGACACAGATATGGAGTTATGGACAGTTTAGAACTGATCAAGATATGAAGTTATGACAGTTAGGAATTGATCACAATATGGCGTTATAGACAGTTAGGACTTGAGCCGTATAAAGATTATAGACAGTTTGGGAATCCATCTGGAAATATGAAGTGCCAGGTAAAATGTGTGTTTTTGAAGCCCGATCTATGTTGGTACTTGGCATGCCAAATTGGATGTTCAAATGACAGAAGAGATTTAGGAAGTCTACATCTGTGGTCTCGCTGATTGAAGGAAAGACACGCTGACTGTAATCTGTGAGTTTAAGTAACCACAGGTGCGTGTAGAAGTGAGTCATGGAGGAAATGCAGTAAGAAATTGATAATAAATGAGATAATTCGGTGAAAATGATTTAAGAGGAACAATGATAGACGAAAATGTCATGCTTTAATCTGGAGAAAATATAACAAAATGATTCTACTGCTGAGGTCATGAGAGATGAACGAACGAACTTAATTTTCAAAGGGTTAAGAATTGGGAGCCTAGGCCCTTCCACTCTCACTTATCTTGCATAAAGGGAGCGCGTTATTTTCTTCACTAAAAACTATGCAACTTTTTTATTTTTTTTTATTTGTGTGTGTGTGTGTGTGTGTGTGTGTGTGTGTGTGTGTGTGTGTGTGTGTGTGTGTGTGTGTGTGTGTGTGTGTGTGGAACTTTAGTTAAATAATAAAAAACTTACGGTTTCAAAAAATAATAACATTGTGTTTTTGTTGTTGTTGTTGTCCAGGAAGCTATACTTTCTCTCATGGCAGAGCCTCCTTTGTTGCCTGTTGGCCATCCTATGCTTGACTACAAATACCAGAGTAAGTAGATCACTGGCTTGTCTTAAGTCTTGTAAACGTGAGTGTCATTCAGATGTCATGCTCTCATGAGTTCTCTAAATGCGATTCCATCAAATACGTTATGCTGTCCCAGGCTTCATGCCCTCGTAATGTCATTTTATCACTTATAACTGAAATGTCATTTTTCAACATTAGTCATGCTATCACTGACGTCATGCTGTTACAAATATCAGGTCCTCACGCCTGCATGCGGCTATCGATGTCTCACACACAAGTTCTACCACGCCATGTGTTATTCACACTTGTGTGTGGGTTCTACTTGAGTGAAGTCAGATTATGTCATCATAGTATGTTGTTTTCTCTGATTTGTGTTAATGTCTTTGAAAATAGTTGGCCTCTTCCGTTTTCTGTTGTTCTCACTTGTTGTGTCACTTGTTGAGTTTCCTTGACTGTACGGTAACGGCCTGTTGTAATTGTCACCCTGCCAAGTTGTCTGTTATTTGAGTTCAAGTCACTAAAGGTTCTGTGTGCTGTCTGTGAGTACACGTTCATCTGTTACCCTGATTTACATGTCCATCTGTTACCCTGATTTACATGTTCATCTGTTACCATGATTTACATGTTCATCTGTTCCTCTGATTTACATGTTCATCTGTTACCCTGATTTACATGTTCATCTCTTACCCTGATTTACATATTCATCTGATAATCTAATTTACATGTTCACTTTCATCTTCCTAGTTTCAATGTTTTTGAATCTGACATGTTCGCTGTTCAATCTCGTCTTTCAGTCAGACATGTTTACTGTTCTTTCTCTTACTTTAGTGTTTTAGAATGTCACATGTTTAGTGTTCTTTCTCTCACTACATTGTTTTAGAATCTGACTACTGTTCTTTCTCTCATTTCATTGTTTTAATATCTGACTACTGTTCTTTCTCTCAATTCATTGTTTTAGAATCTGACATGTTTACTGTTTTGTCTCTTACTTCATTGTTTCTAAATCTGACATGTTTATTGTTCATTGTCTTACTCCAATATTTTAAAATGTGACATGTTTACTGTTCATCATTTTGTTTCACTATCTGAGATGTTCACTTTCGTCTACTGTTCACTCTTGTTTCAGAATCTGATGCATGGAGCTCTGCAGAGATGGCGAGATTTTACAAAGCTATTTTTATTCACGGAAAAGATTTTTACAAGGTGTCCAGAGACGTAAGTTGTGCTGCATTGGTGATAATGTTAACACGTTTTTTCTGCTGATTGGTTGTTAAGACAATCTCTAGATGCGTTTTCGTTGTGTTTAGTGTTTAGACCTGGACAAGTTTGGAATCGTGTCTGACAAATTTACCAAAGAGAGAAATATGCAGTCTGGTTGTCTTTGTTGACTTCATGTTTCTGTTAAATATTATCTTGTCAGTTTAGAATGTTAAGTTGTCAAGTATTACAACGATGGTTATTAGCGTTAAGTTTGATGTTGAATGTTAGCATTCTCACAGCTGCACGTCGAGTAGACCAGATCAGGAAGCCGGAAATTAGATCAGTTAAAAATATATCAGAAAATAATAATAGGTCAGTGACACAAACAACAACAACAGCGACAGATGTAAACATCAGGCCTGTCTATGTGACACTTGATGTTTATATGACAAGTGTTGTCTGCATTACACGTGCTGTCTGTACAAACAAGTCATTTAGAGATCAAAACAACAATGTGATGACCTTAAATCAACAACTGTCACAAACAGTAAACTCAGATTTACATTATATCATGTTATCATTTATTACACATAATACTTGATGTATATTAAATATTATCATTTTAAATAAAACGTTATAAAATGTTACCATATACAGTATTACCATCGCATTACAAATAGTTTCTTCAATTATTTTTTCCATGTGAAATCTGTGACAGGTGGAAACACAATCTGTCAAACAGTGTGTACAGTATTATTACTTGTGGAAGAAGATTTGTCCTAACGGCTACAGAGATCTACGATCACGGCTCAGTAAGCAAAGCTCCAACACGGCCTCCAACATCTACAGCACCAACAACGTCCACAACACCCGCGGACATGCGCTGAAAGTAGCAGAGGCAGCAGCGGCTGAGATTGCAGCACGGACAGCAGCACGGACAGCAACAGACATCAGCGAATCTCAGCCCGTGGTGGCCAGTACAGCACTTCCTATCGAAGGAGTGAAAGATCACATGGAGTCTGTGGAGTCAGACAACTGTAGTGTGACCTGTGAGAAAGCTGAGACAACACACAATGTAAGGCCAGGTTTTCGGATAACAATAAATAATGTTTCCGATTTTATGTATGGCTATTGTTGACATTGAAATAAATTATTCATGAATTAAAATCGCTTCTGAAGGAGGATGGTGCTACTTTAGCTCACATTACATTATCAACACTCAACTATTATTACACTAAATAGACAACACAGAACTATCTTTATATTACAAAGACAACCCTAAACTATTCTCATATTATAAAAACAACACTAAACTAGCCTTACATTATACAAACAACACTGAATTAGCCTCTACATTATACAAACAACACTAAACTAGCCTTACAATACGCAAACAACTCTAAACTATATCCTTACATTACACAAACATCACTAAACTATCCGCGATTTTGTCATTACAAATGAAGGTTTCTGTACTTGTCAGGTTTGCAATGACTATTAAAGGCCACTAGAATTATGATCTGAAGTTGTTGTTGCTGCAGGACATTTCCCAACATTTGTGGCACCGTTTTAAAAGATGATTGTGAGCACGTGAAGTCGATTCTATTTTATATTTCCTGGCCTGGTCCATGAGTAGAACTTGCTCGGACACTTGTTGAACAAAAGTGTGCCATAAAATGTCTGACATCAAAAGGTTTTCAAGCTGAAAAAATTTTTAGTTCATTGTTAATGCTATAAAATGTACGGTGTTAGATGATGATGATGAAAACGCAATCATAGACAGTTTATCGATTAATCCAGAGTCATAGAAACACTAGGAATGGATCCACATATTGAGTCGTTGTTTTTTTAGGAATTGATCCAGTTATAGACAGTTTAGGAATTGATCCGGATTTGGAGTTATAGACAATTAGGAATTGATCCAGATAAAGAGTTATAGACAGTTAGGAAATGAACCAGATACAAATTGTAAGACATATAGGAACTGATCCAGATAAAGAGTTTAGACATTTAGGAAATGATCTATATAAAAAGTTGTATATATTTCGGAATTGATCCAGATATGGAGTTATAGACAGGAACTGACCCAGATATGGAGTTATGGACAGTTTAGAACTGATCAAGATATGAAGTTATGACAGTTAGGAATTGATCACAATATGGCGTTATAGACAGTTAGGGTTTGAGCCGTATAAAGATTATAGACAGTTTGGGAATCCATTTGGAAATATGAAGTGCCAGGTAAAAATGTGTGTTTTTGAAGCCCGATCTATGTTGGTACTTGACATGCCAAATTGGATGTTCAAATGACAGAAGAGATTTAGGAAGTCTACATCTGTGGTCTCGCTGATTGAAGGAAAGACACGCTGAATGTAATCTGTGAGTTTAAGTAACCACAGGTGCGTGTAGAAGTGAGTCAAGGAGGAAATGCAGTAAGAAATTGATAATAAATGAGATAATTCGGTGAAAATGTTTTAAGAGGAACAATATGATAGACGAAAATGTCATGCTTTAATCTGGAGAAAATATAACAAAATGATTCTACTGCTGAGGTCATGAGAGATGAACGAACGAACTTAATTTTCAAAGGGTTAAGAATTGGGAGCCTAGGCCCTTCCACTCTCACTTATCTTGCATAAAGGGAGCGCGTTATTTTCTTCACTAAAAACTATGCGACTTTTTTTATTTTATTTCATTTGTGTGTGTGTGTGTGTGTGAGTGTGTGTGAGTGTGTGTGTGTGTGTGTGTGTGGAACTTTAGTTAAATAATAAAAACTTACGGTTTCAAAAAATAATAACATTGTGTTTTTGTTGTTGTTGTTGTCCAGGAAGCTATACTTTCTCTCATGGCAGAGCCTCCTTTGTTGCCTGTTGGCCATCCTATGCTTGACTACAAATACCAGAGTAAGTAGATCACTGGCTTGTCTTAAGTCTTGTAAACGTGAGTGTCATTCAGATGTCATGCTCTCATGAGATCTCTAAATGCGATTCCATCAAATACGTTATGCTGTCCCAGGCTTCATGCCCTCGTAATGTCATTTTATCACTTATAACTGAAATGTCATTTTTCAACATTGGTCATGATATCACTGACGTCATGCTGTTACAAATATCAGGTCATCACACCTGCATGCGGCTATCGATGTCTCACACACAAGTTCTACCACGCCATGTGTTATTCACACTTGTGTGTGGGTTCTACTTGAGTGAAGTCAGATTATGCCATCATAGTATGTTGTTTTCTCTGATTTGTGTTAATGTCTTTGAAAATAGTTGGCCTCTTCCGTTTTCTGTTGTTCTCACTTGTTGTGTCACTTGTTGAGTTTCCTTGACTGTACGGTAACGGCCTGTTGTAATTGTCACCCTGCCAAGTTGTCTGTTATTTGAGTTCAAGTCACTACAGGTTCTGTGTGCTGTCTGTGAATACACATTCATCTGTTACCCTGATTTACATGTTCATCTGTTACCCTAATTTACATGTTCATCTGTTACCATGATTTACATGTTCATCTGTTCCTCTGATTTACATGTTCATCTGTTACCCTGATTTACATGTTCATCTGTTACCTTGATTAACATGTTCATCTCTTACCCTGATTTACATATTCATCTAATAATCTAATTTACATGTTCACTTTTATCTTCCTAGTTACAATGTTTTCGAATCCGACATGTTCGCTGTTCAATCTCGTCTTTCAGTCAGACATGTTTACTGTTCTTTCTCTTACTTTAGTGTTTTAGAATGTCACATGTTTAGTGTTCTTTCTCTCACTTCATTGTTTTAGAATCTGACTACTGTTCTTTCTCTCATTTCATTGTTTTAATACCTGACTACTGTTCTTTCTCTCACTTCATTGTTTTAGAATCTGACGGCAGTTCTTTCTCGTACTTCATTGTTTTAGAATCTGACATGTTTACTGTTTTGTCTCTTACTTCATTGTTTCTAAATCTGACATGCTTTTTGTTCATTGTCTTACTCCAATGTTTTAAAATGTGACATGTTTACTGTTCACCATTTTGTTTCACTATCTGAGATGTTCACTTTCGTCTACTGTTCACTCGTGTTTCAGAATCTGATGCATGGAGCTCTGCAGAGATGGCGAGATTTTACAAAGCTATTTTTATTCACGGAAAAGATTTTTACAAGGTGTCCAGAGACGTAAGTTGTGCTGCATTGGTGATAATGTTAACACGTTTCTTCTGCTGATTGGTTGTTAAGACAATCTCTAGATGCGTTTTCGTTGTGTTTAGTGTTCGGACCTGGACAAGTTTGGAAGCTTGTCTGACAAATTTACCAAAGAGAGAAATATGCAGTCTGGTTGTCTTTGTTGACTTCATGTTTCTGTTAAATATTATCTTGTCAGTTTAGAATGTTAAGTTGTCAAGTATTACAACGATGGTTATTAGCGTTAAGTTTGATGTTGAATGTTAGCATTCTCACAGCTGCACGTCGAGTAGACCAGATCAGGAAGCCGGAAATTAGATTAGTTAAAAATATATCAGAAAATAATAATAACAAGTCAGTGACACAAACAACAACAGCGACAGATGTAAACATCAGGCCTGTCTATGTGGCACTTGATGTTTATATGACAAGTGTTGTCTACATTACACGTGCTGTCTGTACAAACAAGTCATTTACGAGATCAAAACAACAATGTGATGACCTTAAATCAACAACTGTCACAAACAGTAAACTCAGATTTACATTATATCATGTTATCATTTATTACACATAATACTTGATGTATATTAAATATTATCATTTTAAATAAAATGTTATAAAATGTTACCATATACAGTATTACCATCGCATTACAAATAGTTTCTTCAATTATTTTTTCCATGTGAAATCTGTGACAGGTGGAAACACAATCTGTCAAACAGTGTGTACAGTATTATTACTTGTGGAAGAAGATTTGTCCTAACGGCTACAGAGATCTACGATCACGGCTCAGTAAGCAAAGCTCCAACAACGCCTCCAACATCTACAGCACCAACAACGTCCACAACACCCGCGGACATGCGCTGAAAGTAGCAGAGGCAGCAGCGGCTGAGATGGCAGCACGGACAGCAGCACGGACAGCAACACGGACAGAAACAGACATCAGCGAATCTCAGCCCGTGGTGGCCAGTACAGCACTTCCTATAGAAGGAGTGGAAGATCACATGGAGTCTGTGGAGTCAGACTACTGTAGTGTGACCTGTGAGAAAGCTGAGACAACACACAATGTAAGGCCAGGTTTTCGGATAACAATAAATAATGTTTCCGATTTTATGTATGGCTATTGTTGACATTGAAATAAATTATTCATGAATTAAAATCGCTTCTGAAGGAGGATGGTGCTACTTTAGCTAATCCTTATACAGAAAGCCTGTGTCGAAGGATTTAAATGTAATGTGCCCTAACCGTGTTTTTTTTTTTTTTTTTTGGTAATAACTTGTTTTTCATGATAAATTAGTCAACCTCATTCACATCCACACAATAGTCACCCCTTGACGACAAGTAAAATGTTCTTGTATGTTCTAAAATAAACATACAAGCTAGCACTAAGAAGCAGGCATAATTTATTTTTGTTGTTTTAATTTGTCTTCCAGTCGGTGCTAGACCCCGCTGTTGTCAGTGGCAACTGTAAACCCCAACCATCACCGACCGTGGGGCCCATTCTACTATATCCCTGCACTTTTGAGGATTGTCACACGGTGAGTCAGTGTTCACGGTTGCCGTTTGTGTCCACATTTATTATTATGTTGTCCTAGCTGTGTCCTATGCTGGCTGCCATGTTACTTTATAAATAAGACTGCAAGTCCAATGTTTAAGTTAATTTGTTATTGTTGTTCAGAATCGACATCATTCCACTCCAGACAAACCCATAGGTGCTACCTCAACAAACGTCGAAGGATATGGACGCTAATTGTTCCTGTTGCGCGCTAGTTGTACAAGTATATACGACGGATGCATCGTCTCATACGTTCATCCCTGCTAGTCTTGCACGTAATGCCAAACTCCAGCAATCTTAGCCTTGATGATTCATCGATTACAGTGTTATTCTCTAATAGGCAATCATTCATTGTCCTCAGTATCTCTCCCTTGTCCATATCCAATGCCCCTACTATAGGTGTTCTTGAAGCTAGTCTATCAGCTCTTTATCGGCCGCGTACTCCTGCATGACCAGGACAGTAGATCCACACCAGTTCTTAAAGATTCGAGGCTTCTTTGGAGGTTTTCCATTCATGCCGTAGCCATCCATTTTAGATCTTCCGAAGCACGGACTGAGAGTCTCACACAATGACTGCCCTTGTTAATGAAGTTTCAGAAAACAACCTTAAAGCCAAAGTAGCGGCCTCTACCTCCATCCTCATGCTGGAGATTGTTGTCATGTAAGCCCCGCTATGTTCAGCGACGATCATGCCCTTAACTCTAGCCGTAAAGTCCCCATCCATATTTCTCACCACCCACTACAAACTCATCAGTGTACACAATGGCATCATTACCCCGGCATCATCACTTATCAGTTGATCAATTTTTAGCTCTGTTTTCTCACTGCCCCTTGCTCTGCTTTCTCTGCCATGGCTGATGATGACCTATTGGCAGGTCGTCAAGTTCTCACCTGACTTACTCCACTCTTCCCTCTTGAATATATTTTTAAATGTGGTCATGCATGATATCCCCTCTTTATTCTTGCTATCTTAATGTCAGTCATGTTCTTGTGTTGGGCGTGCCTTTTGTCTGTGGCTACTCGCACATAAGCTTTTATCTGAGCCATCGCATATCTGGATTTAATCAACAGCAACTCCAGCATGTACTGCATTGTCACAATGAGGGTATCTCAGGTACAGCCCACGACTAAACGCATCCTTGAGTTAAAATTTCATATAGCATTCCGTGATAATTGACTATAGAAATACGCCCCTGAGGTGACATCCATCAACGGCTTTTTTTTCTGGTGTTCCGACGTTTTCTCCTCTCTTCTGCTTGCCATGAGAGCTTCTTTTCGCCGATTCTGAAGTGGTGCCGTAGAGAGCATCGCTACTTGGTGCTTCATCCCCTCAGGTTGCAAGATTTATTTCCAGTACACTCATGTCTCGCTTGTACGCATCGTTGAACCTCAGCTGCTGTCGCCCAACTGTTCTTCTGCCATCTGCCAGTTGGCCATAGAAGATATCTTTTGGGATGCGACCATCTTCCTTGTGGAGGACATGGCCACGCCAGCGTAGTCTTTGCTGTCTAAGCAGTGCATACATCCTTTGAAGGCCCAGTACGTGACAACACCTCGACATTTGTCACCATCTTTCCAAGAAATGCCAAGGATGTGGCGTAGGCTTCGCAGATGGAAGGCGTTGAGCCTTCTTTCTTGCTTAGCATAGGTTGCCCAAGTCTCGCTGCCATATAGGAGTGTGTTGTTAACGCATGCGTTATATACCGCAGCTTTGGTCTTCGTTGTGAGTTTGGAGTTTCCACAAACACGTGTTGTGAGGCGGGCAAATGCGACTGCAGCTTTGCCAATGCGGCTATCAATTTATGTTCCCAGAGAGCGTTTGTCGTTGATGGTAGACTCCAGGTATGTGAAATGCTGCACCTCTGCCAATTTAAAGTATCGATACTGATAACTGATGCAGCACCCACATCCTGCCCCAGCACATTTGTTTTCTTTAAACTTATTGTAAGACCAAAGTCCCTGCATGCTAGGGTGAGGCGATTCATCATTATCTGTCGCTCCTGTTGTGACCCTTCTGATTTTTTTTTCTTTCAGTCTTGGGAGGTCAAACAGTCAGCCATCTGACCTAGTTTGAAGGCATATTCTTTCAGTAGCATATCTGAATGCATGTTTCAAGAGCAAGGCAATGAATAGTCCGAAGAGGGTAGGAGCCATGATGCAGCCTTGTTTAACGACATTGCGTATGTCAAAGGGCAGTGATGTGCATATAGGACTGTTCCCTTCATGTCTTCATGGAATGACTTTATCATTTCCTGAGTACATGTCATTTCTTTTCAAATACATGTTTATAGATAAGAGGCTGTGAGCAATAGTTTTTACTAATATCTTCATACATCGATGTCTGAGTACTTGTTGTTACTGATATCTTCATGCATCGATGTTTGAGTACTTGTTGTTATTGATATCTTCATGCATTCATGTTGGAGTATTTGTTGTTACTAATATCTTCATACATCGATGTTTGAGTATTTGTTGTTACTAATATCTTCATACTTCGATGTTTGAGTACTTGTTGTTACTGATATCTTCATGCATCCATGTTTGAGTACTTGTTGTTACTGTTATTTTTAAACATCCATGTTTGAGTATTTGTTGTTACTAATATCTTCATACATCGATGTTGGAGTATTTGTTGTTACTGTTATCTTCATACATCCATGTTTGAGTATTTGTTGTTAGTGATATCTTCATACATCGATGTTTGAGTACTTGTTGTTACTGATATCTTCATGCATCGATGTTTGAGTACTTGTTGTTACTGATATCTTCATGCATCCATGTTTGAGTACTTGTTGTTACTGTTATTTTTAAACAGCCATGTTTGAGTACTTGTTGTTACTGAAATCTTTATACAAGCATGCTGATTATAAAAGAAAATAGTGCTTGTTTCTGAAAGCGATGTGTTGCAAGTGGAATTTATGGAAGGGGAAGTAATCTTTAGAATGGTGTTTTGAACATATTAAATTTCGAGTTGCAACGCTTGATTAAGCGGATACTTGTCTGACTTTAGGATAGAATTATCTTTTCCTATTTTTCGGGTGACAGAGTACAGATAAGCGTGTGAACGCTGTTTAATGTATTTATTCTGTACTGTTTTGAGTTATGTGAATAGCTCGCTAGTCTGCATGTGTTATCGAGAACGGTGTTCAAGACAACCGAATCTCGTGACGGGTTTTTTGGTGGGACTAGTGTGTGATTTAGAGAGTTGTGTTTTGGGCGTGGACCGTGTAGGTCGAGTCCCAGTGTTTTTGGATAATGTATGCCTACGTAGGATTTGAGAAAATGTCGACTTATATATTTCGCTGTGTGTACAGCCTATTTGATAAAACTGCAGTGAAGACTTTTTAGGCCATATGAAGAATTATTGTAGCTGCGTGTGTTGCAGGCTTTTATGGAGTAATGAAGTACTGTTTAGGCCATATGAAGATTATCATAGCGGCCGTGTGTTGCAGCTTTATGGAAGTAATGAAGTACTGTTAGGCATATGAGATTATTATACTGCCTGTGTTGCAGGCTGATGGAGTAAAGGAAACTGTTTAGCCATAGAAGAGTAAGATAGCTGCCGTGTGTTGCAGGCTTTATGAGTAATGAAGTTACTGTTTAGGCCATATAAGATTATTAAAAGCTGCCGTGTGTTGCAGGCTTTATGGAGTAGTGAAACTGTTTAGCGCCCATAAATGAAGATGTATTGTTAGCTGCCGTGTTTGCAGGCATAATGAGTAATGAAGAACTTTTAGGCCATATAAAGATTATTCGTGTGTGTGTG
>JAMPIV010004341.1:1265000-1286783 GCA_024509875.1 Oreohelix idahoensis | reverse complement strand
TTCATCTATAGATTCTTCACTTTGTGAAGGCCCCCATACACAGGTGAAAACTGTAGAAAGACAGGGCCTCGGAAGAGTTATAACAAACCCATGCCTTCATTCCGTTGCGAAATTGATGTTTCAACCCATATGTCCGGGGGAAAATCCAATGCCTGTATGGTAGACGAATTAGTGCCTATCCCTCATCATTTTAGGGAGGAAAATATGTGTTTCTTGGAGATCCCTCAGGTGACTCCAGCTGAACATAACAAAAATAGAGAACCCGGACACGGCCTCAGCGGCCCCCGCTTGTCATTTTTAAACAGCTGAATATTTCAGAGCATGAAGCAGGCACTAAGCCCGATCAAACCCTAAAGCCTTGCTATTCGATTTGTGTAATAACACCCCATACGTCCCAAGGCGCATGTAACCGAAGAGCAAGTTGGTTTATAGACGGGTGATGACAAGAGACAGTTTTACTTGTGCCATTCCCCTACGCACCCGCCCTAAGCAGGAAATAACATTTCAACCATTCCCCATCCCTTATAGTTCATATGCCCTGGTAACACCCAGGTCTCGTTGAATTACTTCTTCCATGTTTGCTACAGATGTTCGACAGTTTGTGCGAGATTGCTCTTTAGCCATACTGGGAACCACCAAAAGGATGAAACTACAAGAAAGCGTTTTGAGCGAGTAACCAACAACCAAAGTTGGATAACTCGTACCTCAACTCGACATTTCTATGTAGTAAAGCAGAGTTACGACGAGCGTAAATGGAAGACATTACTTTAGCGCCATACTCTGAACAGATTCAGTTCAAGATAAACAATACTTGAGCTGGGACTTTCCACAACGAGGATGGGATTATTTTCCGACAGACGAGGCAAGGGAAGAAACTCGTGGTGCCTCTCCCCTTAAGACCCTCCGTTATGAAATTAACGTGCTCAGCAACAGCCAGCTTTGTTTTCGCTTATCTGAATATCTTGTGAAGACTCCCATGTGATAGAAGCTTTACTACTCTTCTATCTACATTTCTGCCAAGAGTAATCTTGTGTAAAGATAGACTCCATTGAAGCCTATAATAAATACTCTTGAGTTTTGGGCACTGATAGACCACAACTGCAAAGCACGGGATGCAATACCCGTCACACTGCCCAAAGAATGAGGGGGCCTCACAATTTAAGATGACCCGAGCGGCATCTGAGCTCTCTAATTGTGATGTCCTTCGTTAATTCTCTTTTCATTCCTAGGTTTTACAGCACTTCTTTACTTATTTCCAAAAGACGTGCCTCATTCTTCTATAACCACTTCTTAAGGACCTCGGTTCTTCCTTCTGATTGTTTGTTCATTGTCCTTGTTTCTAAATCATTCAGTAATGGAGAATATATATATACATTTGATTATTCTTAGTTTAAATTTGTGATTTAGTTGTTAAGATATGAGTATCTGTCTCACGTTGTTCAATGTAACTTTGTCCATTTATATTCTCCTTGTTATTTCTGTTTCGCGTCTGCCATCTTCTTGTTATTATTTGACCAAGAAATGAGAAACTCTTGAGAAAAAAAATATAGTACTGCGATATTAAACCTTTCACTGTCAACAAATCACAGTCTATAGTGTGACTGAAAAATCATTACCTATATTTCCATTTATATGGCCAATAGGGAGCCGCGCTGGTGTAATGGCTTCGGCGTTGTACTGGCGACCAGGTGTTCATGGTTCAAACCCGGGCGTCGGCGTTTGAAGAAATGTTTACGGCCGGAAATTTGACTGAATAGCCTGAACGGCTCCTGTGATAAACCCTCAGTGGATGGGAAGGAGCGAAGCTCCTGACCGGGTTGGAAGGAAAGTCCTCAGGTTCCCCAGCCTCGCAATGACATGTCATTGGGCCGAAGGGCTGAAAGCCCAAGTGCCGCTGGTTAAGATAAAAAAAAAAAATATGGCCAACTAAACTTTCATTACGAAGAGAGTAAGAACTTCTCTGCCTGCTAGTATGTCACGTGTGATCAGGCCTGGTCTCACCCAGACTGTAATTTTAATTTGATAAAGATTTTTATGTAAAAAAATTCAATTAATTGTATTTAATTTGACATAATTTCATATAAAATAGATAAATAGGGAAGAACAAAAAGCATTTAAAAAAAAGCAAGTATACTTTTCAATCACGAAAGCTGCGTTTTCCGATGACCAGCGTTTCTGTCCAGACGTTTTCCCTCAAATGCACATGATAACACAACATTATTCAGGTCTAGGAGTGTGGGTACTCCCTACCACTTATTGCGTAGTTTCATTACGATAGAAATAGAACATTTTCTCTTTCCTCTGAGCAGCTTTTGACGTTTTGTCCATGCATTTCAAGGACACTAGTTTGTGCCAATTCATTCCCTTTTAGAGTTTTAGCGGATGTTCGTGATTGGTTATGAAGTGATTCATTAACGGAGTTTTGAATAATGTACAATCCGTTTTGGGAAAGTACTGCCGTACCTAAACGTATTTCCTTCTGCAACTTATGTCCTTGTCCCCTCGAAATAGTTAAGACTCTGTAGAAATAAACTATCCCGAGGTTTTTTGGCTCCACATTAAGTTGATTAACCAGCTTTGATCGATCTCGTAAAATCTCACACGGAAATTCCTCAGCCGTTAAGTGGTGTGCCCGTTTCACGCGTGTCCTAGTGACACTACGCCGTAAGTTAGTTAGTAAAGTACGAGCTTCCTTGTGAAAGACATTCTTGACATTACGAGCTGTGGCTCAAAGCCTGGTGTTTTAATACAGTTATAGGGCAAGGCCAGTCTGTCTCTTCGTTCTGTTGTACTTAGGACAATTTCCTTTAACCCTCTTTGATTAACATCCCACGTTCTTAGTTTTAACCGTAGTGAGGGAGGGTAGATTCCCCATTTTTTTTAATATTTTATTTATCAAATACGAAATGAAAGGTCCTTTTATATTTGGACATGCGCCCGAAAATAACCGACTAGGTTGAACGGGACGCGCCACGCCAAAACGAACAAAACTTTATTTGCTTTAAAATATACCGACTTGGAAGTCTGTTGCAGCAGAAATTATTTTTTCCATAGGGAGGAAGGGGAGCTAACCCCACGTCTGCGCTTATAAAAAAATGGCCATATAAGCACTGGCTACCTGGTCGGATATATGATTTAATTACAACACAAGTTATCTGACGATATATTTGAAGGTGTCAGGAACATAACCTATAAGTAAGGTTTTCAAGATATTTGACCACGCAAGTTCCGAGAAAAAGCAATTTGACAACAATGTAGAAAGAAAATAATCAGAATTTAGAGAACTCTTTTTGTTGTTATTGTTGAATGCCTGTAAAAGCAGAAAATAAATGTCCATAAAATCTATTGTTTATAACAACACATGGATCGCCATTTCATTAATCAGTAATTCGTCATATCTTTTTAACAATGAAATGAAAACAACTGTTGTAAACACTATGAAGAACTACAGGAGACTACAAAGTGCACGTACACATGCACATATAAGTTCCACGCAAATTTTATGTTTAATTTATTTGAATTTTTCCTCATGTTAAGGATGTGCGCCTCTTCAAATCTAGACACAAGGCTCAGTGGTTATAATTATAAAGAAAGTCTCAAAAATAAAAACGATTTTTCGGTTTCAATATAATAAGTAAGTGGTGTAATCCTCATCTTCTTTCTGCCATGTCGTACACAGCTAAAATGATGTATCACATCTGATAAACTGACTCAGTTTAACTTTCAATTTATCGAAGCTATTCATCCCTTGGCATTACTGTCCTCCAACTATTGTTGAAGCGGTTCCCCTCCATCAGAGCCAAAATAACTTATCAAGGGGGAACGCCAGAATCTATCGCGGCGTATGAAGAGTTACTTCAAAATAATTGTTTTCTTTGAAACTGTTGTGAACTTTGATAGATTCCACGCTTATTTCACGTTTTGTTCCGCGCTGAGCGAGATAAGATGGCGCTAAAAGATTCTGGCTATGACGGTTTATCAAGTTATCAGTGTGAGATTAGGTCTTGGGAAATTGAATGGTCTCCAGTGAATGTACATGAGTATATGTACTAGTGTATCTGTGTACATAATCATATATGTTTGCATTCATGATATTTTGCAGGGTAAAGAGCGGAAAAGGATCCTGTTAGCAAAACCGCTATTGTGCTAAATTGGGAATATGGTGTTAGGCTCATATTACTTTTGACCATCGGCACACTAGGGTAATGTGGTCTCAGAAGTTTGCTCTGGTACCCAAATTCATGACTGGTCGACCCGAGCCGTATTGTGGGTCTAAGAAATCCCCATCACACTGGGATCGAACCACAGACCACCGAGCTAGGAAGCAAGTGCACAATCAGTGTGCTACTAACCGTGGCTCACATGAATATTATGTATGTAAAATAATGGTCTGATCAGCCGATTGACTAAGCGGTTTACAGCAGTTTCCTCTAGCGGCAAAATTCACCGGCTTCTGGAATAGAAAACTTTGGTAGTGTGGGTCACGCTTCATTATGCTCAACTGTTAATGGTACCTGACGTTGCTCTTGAGGTTAGGGAAGGCAAAGGGCAGCGAAGAATGGAAACTGGTCACACCACCTTATAACGCTGGACCAAGTACAGGGAAGTCTCTAACACTTCACTTCCCCATACAGCATTATCTCCAATGGGACTACCTATATACATATATATCACGTGATGCACAAGTCATGTCTCAAAAGGCAAAGTTAGAACATGAATACTACTTCCTCAGGTGTGTCGTAAGAGGCTACTAACATGAAGTTGTGCGTGGGGCTTGCAGGAGCTTTGGATAAATACAGTATAATCGATGAGAGAACGAACGGGCAGAATATTAGACGGTTCTGCTTGCTCAATTCTCAACCTTTTGAAAATAAAATTAATGGGTACCTAACTCTGCTGAAAAGTTAGAGAAAGCGAAGACAACGAGGAAGGGAACTGGTCGCCCCACTTCATCTTTTTTTTTTTTTAAATTTAATGAAGAGAAATATCCCGTTCAACCTCTGATGGGTTATAATTAGGATATATATTGTTTTCAATTCTAAATAAAATGAATAACTGCCGATACGTGACAGTGGCATTATATATGTCAAATCCTTGTAAATAGGACAAATCAAAATTACTAAATTTGCTTTTATGTAAAACAAAAAAAATAAAAAAAACCCAAACAAACCAAAGCGAGATGAAACAAAACCAAACAAAACTAATATTCAGAGGAGGGGTGTAAAGGCTTAGTGTTAAAATGAAGTTATACCTAATATAGTAAACTCTCTAACACTTCACTTCCTTACGGCAGCATCTGCTATAGGACAAAGTTTACTTTATTTTTTTTTCTTTAATTTTATTGTTTACCATTGTCCGTATGTAAATGATGCATCCTTGTTCTCGTGAGTACTACGTGTGCACAATGCTTGCTTGCGTCATTTGTTAATGCAGACAAAGAATGGATGGTGATTGATCGCTTTGCCCGGGAGATCCAACATCTGAGCTAGGCTTTAGTGGAATGTGCTGGTCAAATCAAATGGACTGGGGGGAAGCTTTTGTTCGTTGGATCGCACAGAGATGACCAGTCATTGAACAAATGTTCTTGCTTTTTTTTTTTTTTTAACTCTTGTAACATTTACGACTGAAAACGAATACGGGTAGTGAAGATTATGCTGGACGACAGAACGCTGGCCAGTTCTCAAGGTGTCATACAGTTGTTGCTTGTAATGGTGGATGGATACGTTGTTGCTGTAAATGCTGTCGTGGTCGACTGCTGCATTCTCCAAAATGTTAGTCTTGATGTTGCTCAAACAACAGCCGATAGGATAGTCTGGCGCTCTCTCTTCCAAATCTGTACACCTCACGGTAGAAGGGGAACGACTAAGTAAGTAAGTAAGTAAGCTGCTCAAACATATAAAGATGTAAAGGTATTCTCATAGCAGATACTGCCGTAGGGGAATCAAGCATTAGAGATTTCACTATACTAGGTCCAGGCCAGCATCGACAGGTGGGGGTGACCAGTTCAGTCATTGCTGCCTTTTCCTTCCTTAACTCAAGAGCAAAGCCTGGTACCCATTTACAGCTGGTTCGACTAGAGTGTGTTGATACCATGAATCGAACCTCGCATGTTTACTACGAGAGACCAGCGCTCTAGAAATATCAACAATCGGACGCTTTATAAAGAGATACAGACACATATTCTTGCACACGTCATAATTCTTACTCTCCAGGGACTACTTTAGCTAACACTGATATGATATTTAAGTAAAATTCATGCAAACAAACCAACACGTACATATACACACATGTGCAGTGCCAGCCTTAAGAGAATTTCACGCCCGGTGCGCGCGGTAGGCCATAAAATGTATGACAAAATGTATGACAAATTGTATGACAAAATGTATGACAAAATGTATGACAAAATGTATTTTATGTTTTTAGTGCATTTGATAACAATAATAAAAACTGTGTTTTCCTCTTCTTCTTTTTTAAATTCTTTACTATGCCAACTATTTTGTGATAGTAATCTGCTAGAGTGTTATAATTCACAGGTGAAGTAATTCATAGGCGTGCCGTTCTTAACTCAACACGTTTTCTTCAACTGTCCTAGTTGTTCGTACATCCACCTTTAGTTCCACGGGGGGTATCAGAAGAACACAAATATATAATATGACTACTTACTCAGGCACGTCGTATGACACGCTAATGTGTGGTTGTGTATGGATCTGCCAGCCCCATCATTTAAAACTAATTATTACAGAACAACTGCTGCAGAAGCACATTAATACTTTCGTGCAGCTTTTTGTAAGATGGCCAGCCACAGTGGTAGCTTCATGCTCCACCGCGTGGAGTCAAATGGGAAATAATGATGATGGTGATTCAGTTATATCACAAATAAACGAAAGGTGATTTTGTTGGTAATTGTGGATGACAGATTAGAACATGATTTGACAGGTTTAGACTGAATGCGTATTTCCAATATTTAATCGTCATAAAACTTGCAGTTAATCGTAAAAGGGAGTTATTCTAATTATAACTAGATATTTCGGTCCAGAAATATTTTTTTTTTTTTTTTAAGATTCCACTGCCAAGAGATAGGCCAGTCTGCTTGAGTTGATCGTGTATTTTGTTTTGTGGGAATCAAGAGAGAAGAACATTTTCTTAGATCACGGAAACCAAGGTATACCAGACTTTAAGGGGCACCTTTAAGGAAATCGAGATAAAAAACAATCAGATACCGTGGACCTTAGGAGTACTATTAGTTTGTGAAATATTGAGAGACCACCATCAAAGATAGTCATTTATTGTATTTTACCTTTTGGTTTCCCGTTGAGCAGAGCTGGTGAACAAACAGACTGGCGAGACTTTAGTTCGTGAATGTCCCGTTCCCGATAAATTTTCCGCGACTACTTCTCCCCCTAAGTCTAATCCCATCCACACGTATTTTTTATCTTCCTCTATTCTCTAACCCTGTGATATTCCATAACAAGGAAGAACGCCCTTGTAATGCTATCAGCTGGTTTTCTCAATGTATGCCTACCCAAAGCCAGCGTTGTTTCCCTCACATTTTCTTTCTAACTGGTTTTTGTTTGGTCCTGGCCATTAGTTGCCGCACTTGTCATCTCCATGTTTGTGCAAGAGGCCATTAATTGCTACCCGCCATGAAATCACGTGTTGAACTAACCGAATCTTACGTTCAGTTGTAATGTTAATGTGACAGATCAATTCATTTAGTAAAATGGCAGGTAATTTTCATTATTGTGATATTTGTTTCAGATAAATTAATTGGATAGGGGTGACGAAATAACAATTTATAAATAGGAAGTAACTTTTCAATCACCCCGCGGATGAATATTCGGTTAACGAAAAAAAAAAAGACATTAACATGAATATTCTGTTAACGAAAATAAGATATTTACATGAATATTATGTTAACGAAAATAACACATATACATCAATATTCTGTTAACGAAAATAAGTCATTTACATGAATCTTCTGTTAACGAAAATAAGACATTTACATGAATATTCTGTAAACGAAAATAAGACATTTACATGAATATTCTGTTAACGAAAATAGGACATTTACATGAATATTTTGTTAACAAAAATAAGACATTTACATCAATATTCTGTTAACGAAAATAAGACATTTACATGAATCTTCTGTTAACGAAAATAAGACATGTACATGAATATTCTGTTCACGAAAATAGGACATTTACATGAACATTCTGTTAACGAAAATAAGACATTTACATCAATATTCTGTTAACGAAAATAAGTCATTTACATGAATCTTCTGTTAACGAAAATAAGACATTTACATGAATATTCTGTTCCCGAAAATAAGACATTTGCATGAATATTCTATTCTCTAACAATAATATCGTCTACCATGAGAAATCATAACTGTACGTGCCAACTAATTAATTCCCTTTAAGCCGCAGTAGAAATTAAAAGAAGACTTGCAATTGCTTCACATAAGCTAATACAGATGAAAAACCTATGGCAAGGCACAAGCAAAGAAACAAAGTTACAACTGATCAGAGCATGTATATTCCCAGTAGCAACATACGGCTGCGAGACTTGGACACTCAATAAAACAGTTGCAAAAAAGATTACATCATTCGAAATGAAATGCTACAGAAGGATGTTGAGAATACCCTGGACAGAAAAAAAGACCAACAGAGAAGTACTGCACTCACTAAACGTACAGGAACATTGGCTCCAAATACCATCGCAATAAGGAAGCTGAAATTTTTCGGTCATATAAAAAGACATAATAGTCTGGAAAAAACAGTGATGGAAGGCATGGTCCCTGGAAAAAGGGGAAGGGGTCGACCTAGACGACGGTGGACCCAGGACATCACAGAGAGTCTGAACTTGTCTTTGGCTGATGCAGGTCGACTTGCCCAGAATCGTGATGCGTTCAGAGCAGCTGTAATGGAGACAACGTTCTGGAAAGAATACGTCACATGATGATGAAGCCGCAATAAACTCTTCACTAGTTAACTCTAATAGCAATGATTTTCATTCGACCGATTTGAAATAATTGTCTCGCGATCTAAGATCCAGGCTTAGACTTGTAAGACAGATCAATCAAATTCTTGCGCCTGACATCATGAACAAATAGTCCACGTTAGTCAGGCTAGAGTACATCACCAAACAGATTTAGTTGGAATGGTTCGGGAACAAATAGCTAGCTGGGATTGACTGACACTGTCTGAAGAGAAATCACGCGTGCTGTCTGAAGTGAAGAAAATACGTTTAATGTTTTCAGATAAGATACTGATGTTAAAAGTCGACGTCCATATACTGCCGGAGGGGAGTGAAGTGTTAGAGTTACCTGTTTTTAGGTATCAGTTTATTTAGGTGGTGTAACCAGTTCCCTTCTTAGCTTCCTATGCCTTCCTAACTCAAGAGCAGAGCCAGGTATCCATTTACAGCTGGGTTGACTGGAGTGTGACGCTAACAGATTTCCAACCTGGAGCCAGGCAACTTCGCCACGAGAGGTAAGCGGTCTAAACTCTGTGCCAATCGAATTATCCTGTTGTAACGAGTCATCGTGAGTCATCAATATCCTGTAAGAGTCATGAACAATTCGAAATTAGTTTCAAGAACAAGAGAACAACTTCGAATTGTGTTGAAACAATTAATGAGTCACGTCATATGACCAAATTTACTAATGTCCTTGTGTTGTCACTTGTGCTGACTAGAAACAGGCCTACCAGAAAACTGTTAAATGAAAATCTGTTGTTTTTGGCAAATAAATATTTTTGAAGTTTAAATTAAGTATAACTTAGGTATTTCTTAAAATCTACAGAGATGTGAACCTGATATGTGTAATTTTATAAATAAATAAGACATTAAAAAAAAAAAAAACAAATAGTCTGAAGCAAATGGTTCGCACCACCAAAATACTGCGTTTATATGTAAAAATACAAACAACAGTACGCTTTAAATGACACACAAAGCCGAACATTAAGAAACAAAAGTATCGATAGCCAGCAGGTGGTAAAAGAAAAGTCAGGCTAGGTTCTTCTTCTTCTTCGTTCACCCTCAGACGTCAACTTGAATATGTTCAAAGAAAGCAGTGGTCAACTTGAGGCGGTTGATATCTCCGTAGATCTAGGTTCAAAGATGTATGCAAGAGAGACATGAAGGCACTTGATGTAAATCCAGCAACCTGGCAGGATGAAGCTGACAATCGCAACAAGTGGTGATGCTCTCTCAGATTGGGCGAAAAGAAACTCTCACAACAAGCAGAAGAAAAAAGAACAGGCCGAAAGGAACACCGGGCTTTTAAAATAAACCGATCTTCTTCTTCTTCTCGTTCGCTGTTGTTTAGTAATGTCTACACAAGACGTCAGATGAGAACCATCATCTCAGGGGCGTATTCCTGTGGTGGGTTTTGATGTTAAGAAGAATGGTGTGCGTATAGTTGTACTTGAGTGAGATCAACTGTGAAGGTCTCTGAGGTAAACAATGGACAGCTGTGTTACAGAGTACCTTTCTTGTTACCACCCTACGATCTCACTCTAAGTTATATTCTTTATTGACTAGCTTGACTGAAAGCTACATAAAGTGTCTAGGGTATTGTAAGGGAGTTGTTAAAGAATCTCAATACAAAAACATATACAAACATTAATAAGAGGTTGATTATTAGCCACCAAATGTTGAGGGTGGATGTAGAATATGGATGTATCACCAATAGACACCAGAGATGATGAAGGCGCAGAAGTATGGTGTCTTTGGTCTGGTTTGTGTATATGTGGAGTCAAACAGGTAGCAGTAAAGTAGAGTCCACACAGGACGTCACATAAACTCACGACGTAGAAAGTCAATGAATGTTGTAACTGCTAGTGACGTTTCCATCATTTATTGGGACGCCACAATGACAAGATGTGTAGACATTAACATGTAGAACAGTCTTCATTATATCGACATAGTCAGCACAACATTCGACAGCAGACAGCATAATAATGGTGAATCAAATCATGGGCTTCAATGCATCATAAACGACTGTAAATGTATTCAGGTGTGGAAACCATCATCCTTTTCTATAACAGTCGATATCTTTATAAATGTACAAATGTAGGAGATTAAATTCCTTCTCCTTCTCTGACCTCCAGCAAGACAGGCATGACTTCTGGAGTATCAAATAATGTCCTCTGATTTCTTTTAATAACAACGGTATCAAACCAAAACTGACGTGGAACCGCCAGAGCAGCAAAGTCCAACAAGCAGATAGCCTTTAGGACATGCATCAACCCGATGCATAACAACATGGTGATTCGTGAGTTGAAAACTTCTCATAACGTCGACTCTTCCCCGCCCAAGGAAAGTTGACAACTAGGCACAAAATGTCAATCATAAAAGTTAGCGACAATGATAATCAAATGTAGAGCAATTATCTTCTCTTCAAGAATCAATACACAACTCACTCGCCTCCAGGCGCTTTGAATCACAAAAGGGAAATATCATCAAAGATGAACACTATAGAGGACTTCCATTTCCCGAACAATATAACATGACAGACGCTGAAAAACGCGTCTATCTCACTCGACAAAATCTGTGGCACTCCCGGGCGGAAGCTGGTACAAAACCCACAGCCAAACAACAGACATGCGCATAACCGTTCGATTTGAATACAATTCAGACAACGTCGAAGCTATGGGCACATTCTAAGAACTACACTTAAAATCGAGCCTTATAAGGATAGGAAATAACTATCGACGAAGGTTGACAAACGTTTACAAGAAAAGTGGGCCTGAGCGCTCCATAAATGGACATGACCCAACATCGGTAACCTGCAATAATATCGGCAACCGAAGGGCATAAGAACAGGTCACCACCTAAAGTAAAACGTAACTCCATTTCCAAGAGTTATTTACCTTGCATTAGAAAAAATTGAGTACACAGATAACATGGTGAAATTCTTATGTGTAACATACTACCGCAACCTCCCGATAACAAAAAAATGAAACATTTTTTTTTTAAAATCCACGAGCAAGCTAAAAGCGGCTCAAGCGCACGAATTATGCGCGGATAAATAGACAAACTGCCTAACATGAGGCTAAATCGACACATAGAGTGACAAGTGAGAATATATCTCAGCATAGAAAATCTGTCTCAAAATATATACATATATCGGTGAAGTGCAACCAACCACACATCACATTGCAGGTCACATTAGCATGTAAACATAATATACATATCTTGTATGCAAGTGTAATAATAATTATCATCAAAATAGCGGTGTCATTATCCTAGCACCGCTTCAAAAGGATGTACACATGTGATAGTAAACATTACATTACCTAAACATGTAATAATATTATCATGTAATACATAATGAAATATGTTGACGATACATGAAGATCCAGGTCAATGACAAACGTAGACATCTTCTGTCGTTCCAACGGTAAGTATAGATTTCAGAACTCTTCATGCTTGACAACAGTAAGGTAACTTCTCAGATCATCAATGACATGCTGAGAAAATACAATCAATATAATCCTATTTAACAACCATTAAGTTTCATAATATACAATACATTTTTATTAATAATTGTGGCCGAGTGAACTTTCGGCCCTTATATTGCCTACTCAGCCTTCTTCTGTTATATTAAAGATGATAACAGAAGAAGATGATAACAAAGCACATTAATATGAGTTCACATAAAGTGAGAGCAGATGTGCTAATGTATTATTATAATATAGCTGTGTTATGGATCTGTAATATATCTGGAAATATAGGACAGAAGTATTAGTCGGAATCATGTGGGCATCTAGACAGAAGCGTCACTACGAAGAACAAATGTCTTATCTTTAGTAGGTAACACTAGAATAGGTGGTGTTGAAAACATAGTTTTGATCTTATCTAGCGAGGATTGGCATTCCTGAGACCAGTGAACCATATTAGGAGACCCTTTCTTTAGTAGTGTAGAAAGAGGTGCCATGATAGAGGATAGATTCGGAGTGAATCGTCCATAAAATTGTATAAGACCTAAGAGACTTCGCACTTGCCTTTTAGTCTTAAAAATAGAGATGTTAAGTATCTTAGTGATATTATGGTCCTCTGTCTTTAGGAAACCATGACCAACTTGATGGCCTAGGAAAGAGATTTCGCTAAAACCAATGCAGGCTTTAGAGGGTTTCGCTGTCAGGTTATGCTCGCGTAAAGTAGACAGTAATTCATCTAACCCCGAATAGTGATCTTCCCAAGTATCGCTGAAAAGACAGATGTCGTCTAGGTATGCAATGACATCTGACCGATAAGATAGGATTCGACGCATCATGCGTACGAATGTAGCTGGTGCGTTCATAAGGCCGAAAGGCATGAAATTCCATTGAAAAAGGCCTCTAGGTGTAGAAAAAGCAGTAAAAGGTTTGGCGCGTTCAGATAAAGAAACTTGCCAATATCCTTTAGACAAATCAAGTTTAGTGGAAAAAATGAGATTTAGAAAGCCTAGTAAGTAGGTCTTCTAGTAAAGGCATAGGTTCAGCATCGAACTTCGTAACTTGATTCAATTTGCGATAGTCAACGCAAAGACGTATGTTATTGTCTTTTTTTCAGAACAATAACCATCGGCGAAGAATATGCAGAAGTGGTGGTCCTGGAAACAGTCTGCAGCTGTGCAGTCTGGCTGAGCGAGTGTGGATCGAAATGGGAAGGCAAACCCGGTCCTAAAAAATGCCTTGCAGAAGTCGGATGTGTCGACCGAAAGGTGCAGATATCACAGCTTAGGCGTAAACAGCCACAACGCAACCACCGTCCTTTTTAGGATGAACGAAGAAGAAGAAGAAAAAGAAGAAGAAGGATGGTTCAATTATTTTTAACTCTATCATCTCATCCAACTCCTTCTCAACCTGTGCTTTAAAATGTATAGGATTAGGATAAGGTCTGACTCTAATAGGAGTATGGTCAGTCAGAACAATGTCATGTTCAATGACATGAGTTTGTCCAGGGATGTCAGTGAGGACATCCTGAAATGTTTGTAACATAACCGACACTTGTCGCTGTTCTCCTAGAGGTAAATCAAGAGAAACAGTAACATTTTTCCATGATTCACTAGAATGAAGTGGAATCATCGGAAGCGGAAGATTAACATCCGAAAAACTTGTTTCCTCATCCTGTATTACGGACAGTGATGAGTAATGACTATGTTGGACTGGAGAATCGTCCTTTCCTGGAAAATAGGCTGTAAATAATCAGGACCTTCATGGAATTCTGTAAGCATGTTGATGTGGAAGGTTTTATGCTTCCCGTCAATATCGACAAGATAGTCAACATCTGAAATTTTCGATATTATATCGTACGGACCTTTCCAAGAAATAAGAAGTCTGTTTTCCCTACAAGGTAGCAAAACAAATGCTTTGTCACCAGGACAAAGTTGTCGTAAGGTTCTTTTCTTATTGGCAAATTGTCTTGCCTTCTGTTTAGCAAATTCAGAAGAAGAAGTTGCCAATTTGCATGCTTCGATAATCTTTTGTCTCAGCGCGATGACATATTCGTAAGAGGATTTTGTGTCATCGGTAATATTATCAACGGTTATGAGATCATGAAGCAAAGACATAGGGACGCGCGGTCGCGCGCCGAAGACAAGTTCAAAGGGAGAAAATCCTGTATGTTCATTGGGGACCTCTCTGTAAGCGAAGAGGGCTGCAGGTAAAACCCTGTCCCAATCTTGAGAATGATCCTCAGTTATTTTCCCTAATAAGTTTTTGAGTGTTCTATTTAGACCTTCGACCATCCCATTAGACATTGGATGATAGATACTACTCAAAGATCTCTCTATCTGCAGGGTAGACATCACTTGAGACATGGTATCCGATATTAGTTGGGTGCCATGATCTGATAATATTTCTCCGGGGAATCCCAGACGAGAAAATATTAGCCAAAGAGCGTCTGCAACATCGGCAGTGGAAATGCTCTTCAGAGGAATAGCCTCTGGCCAACGTGTGCACATGTCCACACACGTTAAGATAAACTGATGTCCTCTATCAGATTTGATCTTAAACGGACCAATAATGTCTATTGCCATTTTCTGAAACGGCCTAATATGAATGTCTGCAGCCTGAATAGGTACAGCATGACGTGGACTTTTGGATTTGACCTCTTGACATACTTTACAAGATCGACAATAAATCCGTATGTCCTTGTTTACAAAAGGCCAAAAGAAAGCCGCAAGAACTCTAGACTTCGTACGGGAAAAACCCATATGTCCAGCACACTGAGAGTCGTGAGCGTGCTGCAAAATTTTAACTCTCAAATTCTTGGGTACAAGAATCTGAGAATGACTTGACTTAATGGAGTCTTGAACCATACGTACAAGTACGCCATTCTTCATTGTAATCCAAGATTTACGATTTGTATCTTTATTCGGATCACCTTTTGTTGCAAGAGTGAAGAATTTCTTTAGAGTCGGATCATCTTCTTGCTGTTTTATAAACGAGTCACGAGAAATTACCAAGGGATCATCTTGGTTATGCACTTCATTATCTTCAGTAGATGAAGTTTGAGGCATATTAAGAGCTTGAGCTCTAGTGACTACAGCATTAGCAATTTGCATATTTTGTTTTTCCCAAACGGAAATCTGTTGCGGAGTGCATTCTTTGACTCCGTGAATACGACCGATGATAAGATCAGCGATCGGATTCGGCAGAAGACAGGCCTGTACATCTCCTGTAAAGAAATGAGTAGCAATCCTAATGATAGCAGTAGAATATCTCTCTAAGGTGCCGCCAAATGTTACACATTTGACTACTTTTCCTGTAGCACGAGAAGGATCTACGAGTGACTGCCTAACACCAATTGTGGTGCACTCAGAATCAAAAAGAACTGAGACTGGATTGTCATTTACTAAACCTCTGTGTAAGAAAAGAGAACCTCTTCCATCATGCGCTACTGACGCAGGAAGAGCGGGAAGAGGATGGTCACAACTTAAAGTGGACACCGTAGTTGGTTCAAATAATGTTTTGCATTGGGGGCACTGAGATGCTCTCCCAAAATCAAAAGCGGAACATGCCATGTTATTAGCGTCATTATTATCTTTAGTCTGTTTATAGGCTTCATGTGACTCTTGCTGTGCAGAGTTTGCCTGATAATGTGATTTTGGTTTCTTGTATTGTGATCTACCTCGATTATTATTGCCTCTATAATCATTATTGTATCCTCTATTGCTGGTAGCTTGATCTTGTACATAAAAGGTTTAGCATTAACACCAGATGACTGATTAACATTACTCATGTTTGTCAATTTCAACTTTTCTAACTCAAATGCCAAAAGTTTTTCCTGATGTTCATGTTCCATCTTTGTTTTTCTCTCGTCAGCTTCTCTTTCTAGTCTTTTTTGTTCAGCTTCTCTATCTAATCTCTTTTGCTCAGCTTCAGCTTCTCTTTCTAATCTTTTTTGTTCAGCTTCTCTATCTAATCTCTTTTGTTCAGCTTCAGCTTCTAGTCTTTTATTTTCATCTAATCTTTTTTGTTTTTCCATTTCCATTTGGAATCTCTTTTCATCCACTTGCATCTGCAATTTTAAATTCTCAGCCTCTATTTTCTTTTGTTGAGCTTCACTTTCCATTCTCTTTTCTTCCAACTTTAATGCTTTGTCATATTGAGCAGTCGCATATTCCTCCAATTGATCACCTGTCTTTCCAAGGGATTTACCCTGCTCAATAAAATGCTCAAGTGTAGACATATTGTCTAATATTATGAGTCACAAAACCTGAAATAATTAAATATCTTATTTCAATCTTAATAGTAACAAGTCTTAAATTAAGCACTTGACTAATCACACCCCATTATATTATCCTAATCTCTGTGGGAAACAAGTCTATGTCCAAGAACTTGTATATGAACCTTTATAGAAATATCATCAATCAATTCTTTATCATAAGTGCACTTCCCATTCAATAGTGCATGACACTATTCATCATTTATTTATCATCAGTGTATTGATAACAGTGCATCAGTATAATCCATTAATTAATTACCATAAGTGTAACTAATAACAATGTAAACAAAGCTACAATGTAAACAAAACTACAATGTAAACAATAACAATATAAACAACAACAAAGATCAGGAACAATATGAAAACATTCGCAGGAATCAACTAAAGATACAGCGAAAAATAAAGAAAATATCACAAAAAATGTGATGATATCTGCGAGAAAAGGTAAACAAACAAATGACGTCACAGTGTATAAACAAAATGGTGTATAAAACTAAACAATAGAGAAGAGGAGACCTACAAATACAAACAAATCAAAACAAAACTAAAGAAAGCGAAAAATAACGAAAACAAAACTGCACATATCGTCACAAAGTTAGTTGCTTATCCTTTACAGGACGTGGCAATCAACCCCAGCTTTTATTGGCTGTTTGTGATTTTTCTAGGCAATTTTTTTCATTCAGTAGTTTGCCATTGCTTTCTGAACGGTACGGCGCTTATACCATTGTTAAAAATCCACACAAAGCGATCTGCTACCAAACCGCCTGCAGCAGGTTACGAACCTGGTATATCTGGATTATGAAACTGCGTTCATATCCATTAGGCCACAGACGCCCCATATCGTCACAACTAACAAAAAATAGCAACGGTTGTCGCTTAGCAAATTTCGCTATAGGAAATTTGCATAGATCCTACAGAACACTCCTAGCAGAAAACCTCTGTCACGTGGTATTTTCTAAAGGAGTCACACGCCCAACCTCCCACAGACATGTAAACATATAAATAAATAAATAACATATAAACATATAACATATAACAATATGAGAAGAAACAGAAAGCTCAGCAGAAGTATAAGGGCACAGTTCACAAACAAAACAGGCCACTTAACTTTAGCAGATCCAATCGTCAGTACAGCAAAAAACAAATGGCAATCAGCATCCTAAGGATAGAAGACCCAACGTTGATCACACATCTGAGCTTGCATCAAAACTGCCACGACGATGGTACTTGAGCTTCTCAACAATGTAAGTAATGTAGCTACGATACTTGGCCTTCTCAATACCAGAACTCGTAACAATACGGAACTTGGCCTTCTAGATACCAGAACTCGTAACAATACGGAACTTGGCCTTCTAAATAGCAGCAAGTTGATTCAACTGGCAACGTATGTCGCAACGCCGGGTACTGTCATTTCACTGGCATAAGTACTGCTACGCTGAAGTATCATTTCTTGTAGTTGAAGAATAAATGTTGAGTGTAGTGGGTAAGGGACCCCGTATGTGCTGGCTACCAGACGAAAACCAGCTTATGGCCACCAAATGATAAGAGGTTGATTATTAGCCACCAAATGTTGAGGGTGGATGTAGAATATGGATGTATCACCACTAGACACCAGAGATGATGAAGGCGCAGAAGTATGGTGTCTTTGGTCTGGTTTGTGTATATGTGGAGTCAAACAGGTAGCAGTAAAGTAGAGTCCACACAGGACGGCACATAAACTCACGACGTAGAAAGTCAATGAATGTTGTAACTGCTAGTGATGTTTCCATCATCTATTGGGACGCCACAATGACAAGATGTGTAGACATTAACATGTAGAACAGTCTTCATTATATCGACATAGTCAGCACAACATTCGACAGCAGACAGCATAATAATGGTGAATCAAATCATGGGCTTCAATGCATCATAAACGACTGTAAATGTATTCAGGTGTGGAAACCATCATCCTTTTCTATAACAGTCGATATCTTTATAAATGTATAAATGTAGGAGATTAAATTCCTTCTCCTTCTCTGACCTCCAGCAAGACAGGCATGACTTCTGGAGTATCAAATAATGTCCTCTGATTTCTTTTAATAACAATGGTATCAAACCAAAACTGACGTGGAACCGCCAGAGCAGCAAAGTCCAACAAGCAGATAGCCTTTAGGACATGCATCAACCCGATGCATAACAACATGGTGATTCGTGAGTTGAAAACTTCTCATAACGTCGACTCTTCTTCGCCCAAGGAAAGTTGACAACTAGGCACAAAATGTCAATCATAAAAGTTAGCGACAATGATAATCAAATGTAGAGCAATTTCCTTCTCTTCAAGAATCAATACACAACTCACTCGCCTCCAGGCGCTTTGAATCACAAAAGGGAAATATCATCAAAGATGAACACTATAGAGGACTTCCATTTCCCGAACAATATAACATGACAGACGCTGAAAAACGCGTCTATCTCACTCGACAAAATCTGTGGCACTCCCGGGCGGAAGCTGGTACAAAATCCACAACCAAACAACAGACATGCGCAGAACCGTTCGATTTGAATACAATTCAGACAACGTCGAAGCTATGGGCACGTTCTAAGAACTACACTTAAAATCGAGCCTTATAAGGATAGGAAATAACTATCGACGTAGGCTGACAAACGTTTACAAGAAAAGTGGGCCTGAGCGCTCCATAAATGGACATGACCCAACATCGGTCAACCTGCAATAATATCGGCAACCGAAGGGCATAAGAACAGGTCACCACCTAAAGTAAAACGTAACTCCAATTCCAAGAGTTATTTACCTTGCATTAGAAAAAATTGAGTACACAGATAACATGGTGAAATTCTTATGTGTAACAAACATATACTAATTACTATGATAAACTCAACTAACTCCAGCTGTTAAATTGTATATTTAAAATTTCTTTTGTTGAACTTTATTGGTCCTGAGCCTAAAGTTGTTTTGGTCAGGACTACAGTTCAATGAGAATCAATTTAGATGGATAGATATATTTACAAATATATATAAAGATATTTACATACAACAGTCCATAGTACATTGGTATAAATTTTCAAGTTGATGTTAATTAAGCTATTTACTACTGGTACTAGAAGGCTGGTTGGGGATTATCATCAACCCAATGTTCTTTTGTTTCACTAGAATTGTTTATGTTAGTCTTTTGGAGGAACGTTTTTGTCTATACAGGAGATTTTTCTTTAGTCGTGATAAGTTGTCCCAGGCCAGATATTGCACTTATCTGGATCCTGGAATCACAGCAGTTGTAGTTGGTTTGGCCAAACACTTCAGTCTCCTCTGGTCTTGAACTTCTCTAATACCGGCAGGTACCAGAGACTCTTAGAAATCGTGCTGAATTACTCTATCATCAAGTACTAGCACCAGACAAGTGCCAGCAGGAACCCCTGTCGATGCAAGTTATGGTTCTGTCTTAATATCAAACTAATTCCTCCTAATTTACATGTAAACATACATTCAATACAAAAGAACATGGTCAGCTCTCTCTGACAACTCTGCTTCTCCATTTTAGTTTGATGGAACAAATTGTACCAGTTTTCTTTTCTCTTCCCTAATGGATGCAACGCCTCTGTCATTCCTGCAGTAATCTTTTCCATGCAATAAGATAGGTGTAATGTTCCTGTATGACCATCATATATATAGTCCTGTAGTTTTAAACATTCTTAGATAGTCCCTTATATGATGGATCAACATCTAGGCCATGCCTAAGTCTGCCATGGAACCATTTAATTACAATCTTTTACATGGCCTTTTCTTTTTTCACACAACCTTTTTTAATTAAAAAGTCAATAAAATCAATCTTACCACATATCAAGGAAATATAAACAAGTAACAATGAATTAGGCAATAGAATATGGCACACTTTCATCACTGCCTCTGTTCAGACTGCTTTCTGTTGTATTTATTTTAAAACAAAGCACAAGTCTGCTCATCGCTGCTTGTTCCTCAGAATATTTTGAAAAAAATGGCAGCGAGCAGCTTACTATTTCTTTAAAGTAAAAGGCTTTGGCCAATGAGACCAAGCATCTCTTTTTGAATGAAACTTTATTTTTTTTTAAATATCTCAAACCTCTATGTGTTACTATTACCAACTAGATTTGTATATTTAGGTTAGCCAATAATATTTCGGCTTCCTTCAAATTTCATCCAATCCACTTCATCGTACTATCTTAGCCTTTCTTTCACCTAATTTTTTCCCCAAAAAATATGCTATCCAATCTAAGCAGATATGACTTGACCTGACAGTATCTTCGATTCTCTATGTATTATTACCAATTTTTGATTATCTAATGGACTATTTAGATAATTAACAACATATTCTTAGTCAGCAAGTCTTCAGGTACACGAATATATGATTTTTATGGGGCTAAGTGGCTTGGTTCAAAATTCTATCTTTTTTTCTATGTTAGTTGTTTATTTTTAAACTACCTCCTGTTCAATTCTTTTTCCATGTACTTTCAAGCTAAATACGAGTCTCTCGTAATACACGAGAATTACGTCATTCGCAACAAGAGCTAAGCGTGTTTTCCTGACCGTAGTGTCCACATTTTCCAACGTTTACATCGTAATTTGTAAACCGCCTAAGGCAAGGCTTGCAAGTTAGTTTTATTTTTAGAAACAATGTGAGACGTGATTTGCGTTGGGTTATCTATCCGTTCTCCTCTCTTCCCCAATGTATTTTAGGCAAATACTTCACTGAACTTGGAAAAGTGGTACGTTTGTCTCAAGGACGAATTTGAAAAATAGGGTACCCTTTTTGGTTCGGCCAAAACGTTATCAAATAATACGCTGAAGGCGTAGGCGACGACTACAATTCTCGCCGAAATTTGTAGTACTATCCTATCTTTGACTTTATGCACTATACTGTTATATTCTAATTTAGATATTGTATTCAGAAGTTCACCACAATTCCCATAGCCAGTTATGACGGAAGGGGATTACTGCTACTTGCCGGCAAATGTGTAAAACGTCAAAAATGAGGAGAGAGCTCGGGCAAATACGACACAACTGAATACATAGCGCTTTTGTTTTGTTTAATA
>JAMPIV010004341.1:1112500-1260000 GCA_024509875.1 Oreohelix idahoensis | reverse complement strand
AGCCGCAACAGACAGGAACATTATGCAAGAAAGGTGTGGCCTATCAGGGATCGTATGCAGCTCGGGCATAAAAATGTAATACACGAGCCATTAGTTAACAAAGATAGCATCATTTTACCACCGTTACATATAAAGTTGGGGCTCATGAAGAATTTCGTAAAAGCGTTAGATAAAACGAGCGAAGCTTTCACTTGTCTTCGAGAAAAGTTTCCGCAAGTTAGCGATGCAAAGATAAAGGAAGGTATTAGGAAAGTTATTGCAGACAAACAATTCGAGAACTTGTTACATGGTAGTGAACTTCGCGCATGGATGGCATTTAAATCGATCGTCGATAACTTTCTGGGAAATCACAAATCTGTCGACTATGTGCATATTGTTAAGCAGTGCATAGATGCATACAGAATTATGGGCTGTAACATGTCCCTCAAAATCCATTTGCTCGATTCGCATCTTGACTTTTTCCCTGACAACCTTGGCGAAGTCAGCGATGAACATAGAGAACGATTCCATCAAGATATCGCAGTAATTGAGTCACGTTATCAAGGACGGTGGAGTGTGACCATGCTTGCCGATTATTGTTGGATGCTTCATTGCGATGTACCACATGCCATTCACCGACGAAAGTCGACTGCAAAGAAATTCAAGCCTACATAACTGTCATACTTCTTGTACGAATGATGTTGTAATACTGTATGCGTTGTTAAAAAAACTTCAATTGCGTATTTCTAGAGATCCCGACCTGATAGAGAAAAATGGTTTGCAGATTTAAAAACAGCGCATTAAAATTGACCAGAAAAACATAGAAATGTTAGAGAAAGAAAAAAAAATTTGTTTTGTTAGCCAGTGTTATCGTCATCAATAATTAATTTGCTCACAATTTAACCCTCAAATTATCTCATGATTACCCTCACGTTGCTCACAATGTAACCCTCGAATTATCGTCATCATTACCCTTAAGGTGCTCACAATGTAACTCTCAAATTATCGTCATCATTACCCTTAAGGTGCTCACAATGTAACCCTCAAATTATCGTCATCATTACCCTTAAGGTGCTCACAATGTAACTCTCAAATTATCATCATCATCATTACCCTTAAGGAGCTCACAATGTAACCCTCAAATTATCATCATCATTACCCTTAAGGTGCTCACAATGTAACTCTCAAATTATCGTCATCATTACCCTTAAGGTGCTCACAATGTAACCCTCAAATTATCGTCATCATTACCCTTAAGGTGCTCACAATGTAACTCTCAAATTATCATCATCATTACCCTTAAGGTGCTCACAATGTAACCCTCAAATTATTGTCATCATTACCCTTAAGGTGCTCACAATGTAACTCTCAAATTATCATCATCATTACCCTTAAGGTGCTCACAATGTAACTCTCAAATTATCGTCATCATTACCCTTAAGGTGCTCACAATGTAACCCTCAAATTATCGTCATCATTACCCTTAAGGTGCTCACAATGTAACTCTCAAATTATCGTCATCATTACCCTTAAGGTGCTTACAATGTAACCCTCAAATTATCGTCATCATTACCCTTAAGGTGCTCACAATGTAACCCTCAAATTATCGTCATCATTACCCTTAAGGTGCTCAAAATGTGACCCTCAAATTATCGTCATCATTACCCTTAAGGTGCTCACAATGTAACTCTCAAATTATCGTCATCATTACCCTTAAGGTGCTCACAATGTAACCCTCAAATTATCGTCATCATTACCCTTAATGTGCTCACAATGTAACTCTCAAATTATCATCATCATTACCCTTAAGGTGCTCACAATGTAACCCTCAAATTATCGTCATCATTACCCTTAAGGTGCTCACAATGTAACCCTCAAATTATCGTCATCATTACCCTTAAGGTGCTCACAATGTAACTCTCAAATTGTCGTCATCATTACCCTTAAGGTGCTCACAATGTAACCCTCAAATTATCGTCATCATTACCCTTAAGGTGCTCACAATGTAACCCTCAAATTATCGTCATCATTACCCTTAAGGGGCTCACAATGTAACCCTCAAATTATCGTCATCATTACCCTTAAGGTGCTCACAATGTAACTCTCAAATTATCGTCATCATTACCCTTAAGGTGCTCACAATGTAACTCTCAAATTATCATCATCATTACCCTTAAGGTGCTCACAATGTAACTCTCAAATTATCATCATCATTACCCTTAAGGTGCTCACAATGTAACCCTCAAATTATCATCATCATTACACTTAAGGTGCTCACAATGTAACTCTCAAATTATCGTCATCATTACCCTTAAGGTGCTCACAATGTAACTCTCAAATTATCGTCAGCATTACCCTTAAGGTGCTCACAATGTAACTCTCAAATTATCGTCATCATTACCCTTAAGGTGCTCACAATGTAACCCTCAAATTATCGTCATCATTACCCTTAAGGTGCTCACAATGTAACTCACAAATTATCGTCATCATTACCCTTAAGGTGCTCACAATGTAACCCTCAAATTATCGTCATCATTACCCTTAAGGTGCTCACAATGTAACTCTCAAATTATCGTCATCATTACCCTTCAGGTGCTTACAATGTAACCCTCAAATTATCGTCATCATTACCCTTAAGGTGCTCACAATGTAACCCTCAAATTATCGTCATCATTACCCTTAAGGTGCTCAAAATGTAACCCTCAAATTATCGTCATCATTACCCTTAAGGTGCTCACAATGTAACTCTCAAATTATCGTCGTCATTACCCTTAAGGTGCTCACAATGTAACCCTCAAATTATCGTCATCATTACCCTTAATGTGCTCACAATGTAACTCTCAAATTATCATCATCATTACCCTTAAGGTGCTCACAATGTAACCCTCAAATTATCGTCATCATTACCCTTAAGGTGCTCACAATGTAACCCTCAAATTATCGTCATCATTACCCTTAAGGTGCTCACAATGTAACTCTCAAATTGTCGTCATCATTACCCTTAAGGTGCTCACAATGTAACCCTCAAATTATCGTCATCATTACCCTTAAGGTGCTCACAATGTAACCCTCAAATTATCGTCATCATTACCCTTAAGGTGCTCACAATGTAACTCTCAAATTATCGTCATCATTACCCTTAAGGTGCTCACAATGTAACTCTCAAATTATCATCATCATTACCCTTAAGGTGCTCACAATGTAACTCTCAAATTATCATCATCATTACCCTTAAGGTGCTCACAATGTAACCCTCAAATTATCATCATCATTACCCTTAAGGTGCTCACAATGTAACTCTCAAATTATCGTCATCATTACCCTTAAGGTGCTCACAATGTAACTCTCAAATTATCGTCATCATTACCCTTAAGGTGCTCACAATGTAACTCTCAAATTATCGTCATCATTACCCTTAAGGTGCTCACAATGTAACCCTCAAATTATCGTCATCATTACCCTTAAGGTGCTCACAATGTAACTCTCAAATTATCGTCATCATTACCCTTAAGACAGCCGATAGGATAGTCTGGCGCTCTCTCTTCCAAACCTCTACACCTCACGGTAGAAGAGGAACGACTAAGTAAGTAAGTAAGTATTACCCTTAAGGTGCTCACAATGTAACTCTCAAATTATCGTCATCATTACCCTTAAGGTGCTCACAATGTAACTCTCAAATTATCGTCATCATTACCCTTAAGGTGCTCACAATGTAACCCTCAAATTATCGTCATCATTACCCTTAAGGTGCTCACAATGTAACCCTCAAATTATCGTCATCATTACCCTTAAGGTGCTCACAATGCAACTCTCAAATTATCGTCATCATTACCCTTAAGGTGCTCACAATGTAACCCTCAAATTATCGTCATCATTACCCTTAAGGTGCTCACAATGTAACTCTCAAATTATCGTCATCATTACGCTTTAGGGGCTCACAATGTAACTCTCAAATTATCGTCATCATTACCCTTAAGGTGCTCACAATGTAACTCTCAAATTATCGTCATCATTACCCTTAAGGTGCTCACAATGTAACCCTCAAATTATCGTCATCATTACCCTTAAGGTGCTCACAATGTAACCCTCAAATTATCGTCATCATTACCCTTAAGGTGCTCACAATGTAACTCTCAAATTATCGTCATCATTACCCTTAAGGTGCTCACAATGTAACCCTCAAATTATCGTCATCATTACCCTTAAGGTGCTCACAATGTAACTCTCAAATTATCGTCATCATTACCCTTAAGGTGCTCACAATGTAACTCTCAAATTATCGTCATCATTACCCTTAAGGTGCTCACAATGTAACCCTCAAATTATCGTCATAATTACCCTTAAGGTGCTCACAATGTAACCCTCAAATTATCGTCATCATTACCCTTAAGGTGCTAACAATGTAACTCTCAAATTATCGTCATCATTACCCTTAAGGTGCTCACAATGTAACTCTCAAATTATCGTCATCATTACCCTTAAGGTGCTCACAATGTAAACCTCAAATTATCGTCATCATTACCCTTAAGGTGCTCACAATGTAACCCTCAAATTATCGTCATCATTACCCTTAAGGTGCTCACAATGTAACTCTCAAATTATCGTCATCATTACCTTAAGGTGCTCACAATGTAACCCTCAAATTATCGTCATCATTACCCTTAAGGTGCTCACAATGTAACTCTCAAATTATCGTCATCATTACCCTTAAGGTGCTCACAATGTAACCCTCAAATTATCGTCATCATTACCCTTAAGGTGCTCACAATGTAACCCTCAAATTATCGTCATCATTACCCTTAAGGTGCTCACAATGTAACTCTCAAATTATCATCATCATTACCCTTAAGGTGCTCACAATGTAACTCTCAAATTATCATCATCATTACCCTTAAGGTGCTCACAATGTAACTCTCAAATTATCGTCATCATTACCCTTAAGGTGCTCACAATGTAACCCTCAAATTATCGTCATCATTACCCTTAAGGTGCTCACAATGTAACTCTCAAATTATCGTCATCATTACCCTTAAGGTGCTTGTTACGTGCAGTCTTTGATATCTTACAATATTATACATTGGTATTCTTGTTATCTTCGCAAATATTTTGAAAGCAAAATAGTGCTTAAGGGAAAGTCATTATTGAGTTACTTCCCTTGAAAGTTGTGTCGGCTCTTTCGATCAAACTCCGCGGATAAATCCATTTTACTGCGATTTATTCGTTGTTTGGGTAATAATAGATTGTTCTTGCTTCAGAATATCTATGGCCTGAATTTATGTGTATTGTTTGTCTGAGTAGGACGAGTCTGTCTTATATCTGTATATCTTTACATATCTAAGTCGAACTATATGTTCTGTTGTCTCTAGAGAGGTCAAAGGCTATTCGGCGGATGTGTCGCTAGAGTGTGGTGTGATTTGGCTTCGTCCTGATAGGGACTGTGTTTTTTCCATGTCGGCCTGTCGCCGGGGAAAAAGTGATCTCAGTATTTGTGGGGAAGGTGATAGTCGTCTAAACCTATCGTGTATGCTTTACCCCAGTGTTTATTCGTATTGCCAAGGAATGGCAGTTTCATATTTCCTATACCAAGGTAATCAAAGATACTCTTATGAACTCTCGATCGAAGCCACCATTTTCGATAGTTACGATTTGAATGTCTAAGAGAATATATTTGACTCGATGAAAACGACTTCGATTCCTAGCAGCACTATATTCTGTAGAATGCAGTCAATTGTTCATGATCAAATCTACAGAGCAATGCAATGTTTTATGAATGACTAACTTTAGGACAGATTCATTATCTGTATCCAAACGTGAGTGACAGCTCACGAGTGAAGCCATCTTGGAACCAAAACATGTAGTGACTTTCAAGAAGAGAAAAGGGATGCCCGTATTATCGCTTGATCAGTCCAGAGATCACTGCTACACATGAGAACCCATTGCTAGCGGTTCAATATTATTATATGGAAAAATATGTGCTGAACATTATGTTGAAGAATCGTCGTTAGACGAGATTAGGTTTAGAAGCCATCTGAAATATTGTTTATAAGCTGACGTGCTCAGTCAGTGAAGTCAGATGATATATATGTATGGGCGATACTGAGTGCTTGGCTACTGACAGTCCATTATACACTTATTCTACATGAGTGCCCATGTAACATTGCAAGACCATTTATCCACTGTACTATGATGTATTATGGCAACCTGTGATTTGTCACTATCTGTGCTGTCGAGTGTGTACGTCCAATTAAACTTTAGAAAAGGTACACAGTCGTTGGTGTCGATGACTTCCAGCCATACATGAGTGTGAGAAAAGAACATTTTTTGTCAACACCACGAACCTTTATCATCATTCGCACATTATACACTCAATCCATGTCTACACACCACTGCGTAGGTCAAGTTGACATTCCATACACTACAGTGGAGCAAACAACACCATAGAGATCTTATCAACTGATGATGATGATGATGATGTCTGCTTCCATCCACTTATATCTATCTTTTGGTGGATATCATTAACGGGAATAAAAATCCAACGTTATCAACTTTATCAACTGGTGGACCAGCTTTCTGGGTTTGACCTCGCAGAAGTTCAGAAGTCAACAGATTACCGATACCAGACCGTTTCCTGTGGCTGATACGACACACTTGCAGTATTGGTTTGCTCTTTGTCAACACTTCGTCACGTGACCTGTCAGTGAATGCAGTATGTAGGTCAGCGTTGTTGACATTTTTTACATTAGACATTATAGAGTTTCACAGAACAGTTGGATCAATTCTTGTCAATGTTAACAGGAAGACAGTATGAGTGAACTAAGAAGTCCTATTTTCATCGATGGATCTTCTTGTTTTCCATATATGAACTTTAATATTTAAGGCCAGAATGTTTAATTGAATAAAGTGGCAGTTTGTTTGTTTTCATAAAAATAACTTTGCCATTACTGTAAGACTGAGCCTATTTTGCAACACATACTATCATACACATAATTTATATATATTTATGTTTACATGTTATTTGTTTGTATAGTATGTTAGTTTCTATGTCAGCGGGTTGTGTTTAAGGTTGGGCGGCGTCCTCACAACAGAATATCCCACGTCATAGAGGGTCCGTTGTGGGCGTTTTCTATAGGTGCAATTTTCTTGATTGAAAATTTGCTGCGACAACTGTTGCTTTTGTGTTAGCTGTGAAGTCTGTAATTATTGTTATTTTTGTAATATTTCTTTGTTCTTTAGTTTTTTTTTTGATTTGTTTGTAATTTGTTGGTCTAACCTTTTCTATCTTTCAGTTCTATTCACAATTTATATTCATATATTGTGACGTCATTTGTGTTGTTATTCTTTGCAGATTCAGTGATTATTTTCATTGATTTCCCTATTTGATTTATTTTGATTTCTGCAAACGTTCTTGTATTGTCAGTCCTATTTGTACTTTATGTATTCTGTTGGTTGACATATGTTTTATATAGGTATATTTCATAAGACACAATTGCCTGTGCACTGCACTTGGATTATGGTATAAACCAGTACCTGATTATTATTACTATTATACAAGACCTTATTAAAGGCTTGTGACCCACAGATATTGGGATAGTATACTGATTAATCAAGTCATTGAGAACTTGTGGTATTATTATTGATTCAGGTGATTAGTATTATTGTTAGACATCATGTCTACTTTAGATACTTCATTACACAAGGGAAAGCCCTTGATAAGACTGGTCAACAATTAGAACAATGGGCAGTTGCTCAATATGACAAAGCATTAGCTGCAGAAGAGAGAAGAGCTATGGCAGAAGAGAAAAGATTAGCTGCAGAAGAAAGAAAAGCTATGGCGGAAGAGAAAAGATTAGAAAGAGAAGCTGAGGCTGCTGCTGAACAAAAGAAATTGCAGATGCAGGTAGAGGAAAGGAGATTTGAAGCTGAACAAAAAAAAATTAGAAAGAGAAGCTGCGGCTGAACAAAAAAGAACAAAAACAAAATTAGACAGGGAAGCTGAACAAAAAAGATTAGACAGTGAAGCTGAACAAAAAAGATTAGACAGGGAAGCTGAACAAAAAAAGATTAGACAGGGAAGCTGAACAAAAAAGATTAGACAGAGAGGCTGAAGAAAAAAAAGCAATAAGAGAACATGAATTTGAGTTGGAGAAATTAAGATTGACAAGTATGAGTAATGTTAATCAGGCATCTAGTGGTAATGATAAACCTTCTACTTACAAGGTTAAGGTTCCACCGTTCAATCAGTCCAGTGACGATATTACATTCTGGCTGGATAGATTTGAACGTTCTTGTCGTACACATAATGTGGATAAATCACAATACGCTAATCAATTATCAGAAAACTTGAAAGGTGAATCTTTGACTAGATTATGCCTTGTAGGAGAAGCAGATAAGGATAATTATGATGTCATTAGGGCGGCTTTGATAAAAAAATATCAGCTAAGTGAGGAAGGCTATCGCCTTTTATTTAAAACGATGGTACCTGAGACGGGTGTAGAATTCTCAGAATTCACTGCAAAGGCACGTCTCACAGTTGATCGTTGGATTGAGCTTTCCAAAACAGAAAAAACGTATGAAGGACTTATGGATTTGTTGCTCAGAGATAAGATTATGTCATGTGTGAACAAACCTTTCCTTGAATTTATACATGAGCGTAAACCTAAATCTCTAAAAGAAATGGAAGAATATTGTTCCCAATATGTCACTGCACACCCCGACGTGACTTTTGGCAACACTAAGATTAAGGAGAGTATGCCAGTTGCTTCAGCAACACCATACAATCCCAATTATTCACACAGATTTCAGGGACCTCAAAACAGATTTGATAAAAAAGGTAACCATAATAGTTATCAAAACCAAGGTAACCAATCATTTCAGGGTTCTTCTTCAAAGAACTGGAGACGACCTGATAGCTCTCGACACAGGGGTGGTCATAATTATAGGAATTTCCGTAGAGGAAGTAATTATAGAAACTATCAGGGTTATCCGTCTTGGAGTCAACAAGATCATAATTACAGAGATACTCATTATAATGAATATGATAATGGTAACCAAGGGAACTATGACTCAAACCCAAATAGGGGTTACAATAGAGGTAACAATAACTACAGAGGTGATAATAACCGAGGTAGATCTCAAAACAAAAGACATAAACCACATTTTCAGGCAAACTCTGCACAACAAGAGTCCCATGAAGCCTATAAACAGAGTAAAGATAATAATGATGCTAGTAATATGGCATGTGCCGCTTTTGATTTTGGGAGAGCATCTCAGTGCCCCCAATGCAAAACGTTATTTGAGCCAACCACAGTGTCTACTTTAAGCTGTGGCCATCCTCTTCCTGCTCTTCCAGCATCAGTCGCGCATGATGGAAGAGGTTCTCTTGTCTTACATAAGGGTTTAGTGAATAACAATCCAGTCTCTGTGCTATTTGATTCTGGATGCACCACAATTGGTGTTAGGCAGTCACTCGTAGATCCTTCCCGTGCCACTGGACAAGTAGTCAAATGTGTAACATTTGGCGGCACATTAGAGAAATACTCTACTGCTATCATTAGGATTGCTACTCCTTTCTTTACAGGAGATGTACACGCATGTCTTCTTCCGAATCCGATCGCTGACCTCATCATCGGTCGCATTCATGGAGTCAAGGAATGCACTCCGCAACAAATTTCCACGTGGGAAAGGCAAAACATGCAGATTGCTAACGCTGTAGTCACTAGAGCTCAGGCTCTTAATATGCCTCAAACTTCATCTATTGAAGATAATGAAGTGCATAACCAAGATAATCCCTTGGTAATTTCTCGTGACTCGTTTATAAAACAGCAAGAAGATGATCCCACTCTGAAGAAATTCTTCATTCTTGCAACTAAAGGTGATCCGAATAAAGACACAAGTCGTAAATCGTGGATTACAAAGAAGAATGGCGTACTTGTACGTATGGTTCAAGACTCCATTACGTCAAGTCATTCTCAAATCCTGGTTCCCAAGAATTTGAGAGTTAAAATTTTGCAGCACGCTCACGACTCTCAGTGTGCTGGACACATGGGTTTTTCCCGTACTAAGTCAAGAGTCCTTGCGGCTTTCTTTTGGCCATTGGTAAACAAGGACATACGTATTTATTGTCGATCTTGTAAAGTATGTCAGGAAGTTAAATCCAAAGGTCCACGGCATGCTGCACCCATTCAGGCGGCGGACATTCCTATTCGGCCGTTTCAAAAAATGGCCATAGACATTATTGGTCCATTTAAGATCAAGTCTGCCAGAGGACATCAGTTTATCTTGACGTGTGTTGATATGTGCACACGTTGGCCAGAGGCTATTCCTCTGAAGAGCATTACTACTGCTGATATTGCAGATGCTCTTTGGCTTATATTTTCTCGTCTGGGGTTCCCCGGAGAGATATTGTCAGACCATGGCACCCAACTAATATCAGATACCATGTCTCAAGTAATGTCTACTCTGCAGATAGATAGATCTTTAAGTAGTATCTACCATCCAATGTCTAATGGTATGGTCGAACGCCTTAATAGAACACTTAAAAAACTTACTGGGGAAGATAACTGAGGATCATCCTCAAGACTGGGACAGAGTTTTACCTGCGGCCCTCTTCGCTTACAGAGAGGTACCCAATGAACATACGGGATTTTCTCCCTTTGAACTCGTCTTTGGCGCGCGTCCGCGTGGCCCTATGTCGTTGCTTCACGATCTCATAACATCTGACAATATTGACGATGACACAAAGTCATCCTACGAATATGTCATCGCGTTGAGACAAAAAATTATCGAAGCATGCAAATTAGCAACTTCTTCTTCTGAATTTGCGAAACAGAAGGCAAGGCAATTTGCCAATAAGAAGAGATGCTTACGACAACTTTGTCCTGGTGACAAAGCATTTGTATTACTACCTTGTAGGAAAAACAGATTACTTATTTCTTGGAAAGGTCCGTACGATATAATATCGAAAATTTCCGATGTCGACTATATTGTCGATATTGATGGGAAGCATAAAACCTTCCACATCAATATGCTTACTGAATTCCATGAACGTCCGGATTATTTGCAACCCATTTTCCAAGCAACGGACAATTCTCCAGTACAACATGGTCATTACTCATCACTGTCCGTGATACAGGATGAGGAAACAAGTTTTTCAGATGTAAATCTTCCTCTTCCAATGATCCCACTTCATTCCAGTGAATCATGGAAGAACGTTACTGTCTCTCCTGATTTGTCTCTAGGAGAACAGCGACAAGTTTCAACTATGTTGCAAACATTTCAGGATGTACTCACTGACATCCCTGGACAAACGAATGTCATTCAACATGACATTGTTCTAACTGACCATACTCCTATTAGGGTTAGACCTTATCCTATACCTATACATTTTCAAGCACAGGTCGAGAAAGAGTTGGATGAGATGATAGATTTGAAAATAATCGAACCATCCACCTCTGCATATTCTTCGCCGATGGTTATTGTGCGTAAAAAAGACAATAACATACGTCTTTGCGTTGACTATCGAAAATTGAATCAAGTAACGAAGTTCGATGCCGAACCTATGCCTTTACTGGAAGAGCTACTTACTCGACTCTCCAAATCTCATTTTTTCACTAAACTTGATTTGTCTAAAGGATATTGGCAAGTTCCTTTATCTGAACGCGCCAAACCTCTCACGGCTTTTTCAACACCCAGAGGTTTGTTCCAATGGAATTTTATGCCTTTCGGTCTTATGAACGCACCAGCTACGTTCGTACGCATGATGCGCCGAATCCTATCTTATCGGTCAGATGTCATTGCATATCTAGACGACATCTGTCTTTTCAGCGATACTTGGGAAGATCACTATTCAGGGTTAGATGAATTGCTGTCTACTTTGCGTGAGCACAACCTGACAGCGAAACCCTCTAAAGCCTATATTGGTTTTAGCGAAATTTCTTTCCTAGGCCACCGAGTTGGTCATGGTTTCCTAAAGACAGAGGACCATAATACTAGTAAGATACTTAACATCTCAATCCCTAAGACTAAAAAAACAGGTGAGAAGTCTGTTAGGTCTTATTCAATTTTATGGCAGATTCATTCAGAATCTATCCTCTATCATGGCACCTCTCTCAACACTTCTAAAGAAAGGTTCGCCTAATGTGGTCCACTGGTCTCAGGAATGCCAATGCTCTCTGGATAAGATTAAAACATTGTTTTCAACACCACCTATTTTAGTGCTACCTACTAAAGATAAGACATTCGTTCTTCGTAGTGACGCTTCATCCACTGGGATTGGAGCGGCACTAATGCAAGAGTACTCTGGAACTCTGCATCCTGTAATGTATATTTCCAGAAAACTTAATGCGGCAGAAAGGAATTATTCGGGTTTAGACCGTGAGCTATTAGCTATGGTTTGGTCGATCCTCAAACTACAGAGATTCCTTCTAGGCGCACATTTCATAGTAGAAACCGACCAAAAAGCTCTTACTGCTATACAGAGTAAGAATTTGAAGAGCTCGAGGTCTACTCGATATGCAATTGCTCTTCAAACTTTTCATTTCTCTGTGCGAGCTATTCGTGGATCAGATAATGTGATGGCAGACATTCTGTCAAGATGCCCACATGATTCCACATAACTATTAGGGCTTAGACTTCTTGATATGTCTAGTTCTATAGTAGTTCCTTTTCTATATCATGATAGATACACATTTGTAATTTAATAATATAATGATTGTATCACTACATAGCGGTTCATTGATGTTTATTCACCGCTGTGCTTTGATGATTTTTTCTTCATAAATCATAAATTTAAGATATCTAATACGAAATGATGATATGAATTTTTTAGGCATTGTGTAATTGCCAGAATTGTATTATACTTTGATGACACCTTCCTGGAAAAATATACTTGTAGAGAAATAATTTCTCTCAGTTTATGAGACACATTCTCACCAGTCGCTCCATAAGTCGACTTAGCCTCATATTAGGCGTTATAGGTATTCCTGATATTTTCATCTGCGCATTATCATGCGTTGTGAGCCTATTGTACGTTGCTCCTAGATGTATTTCAAAAAGAAAAAAAAAATGTTCCATTTTTTTTTTCCCGGGAGGTGTGGTAAGACTGTTACGTGCAGTCTTTGATATCTTACAATATTATACATTGGTATTCTTGTTATCTTCGCAAATATTTTGAAAGCAAAATAGTGCTTAAGGGAAAGTCATTATTGAGTTACTTCCCTTGAAAGTTGTGTCGGCTCTTTCGATCAAACTCCGCGGATAAATCCATTTTACTGCGATTTATTCGTTGTTTGGGTAATAATAGATTGTTCTTGCTTCAGAATATCTATGGCCTGAATTTATGTGTATTGTTTGTCTGAGTAGGACGAGTCTGTCTTATATCTGTATATCTTTACATATCTAAGTCGAACTATATGTTCTGTTGTCTCTAGAGAGGTCAAAGGCTATTCGGCGGATGTGTCGCTAGAGTGTGGTGTGATTTGGCTTCGTCCTGATAGGGACTGTGTTTTTTCCATGTCGGCCTGTCGCCGGGGAAAAAGTGATCTCAGTATTTGTGGGGAAGGTGATAGTCGTCTAAACCTATCGTGTATGCTTTACCCCAGTGTTTATTCGTATTGCCAAGGAATGGCAGTTTCATATTTCCTATACCAAGGTAATCAAAGATACTCTTATGAACTCTCGATCGAAGCCACCATTTTCGATAGTTACGATTTGAATGTCTAAGAGAATATATTTGACTCGATGAAAACGACTTCGATTCCTAGCAGCACTATATCTGTAGATTGCAGTCAATTGTTCATGATCAAATCTACAGAGCAATGCAATGTTTTATGAATGACTAACTTTAGGACAGATTCATTATCTGTATCCAAACGTGAGTGACAGCTCACGAGTGAAGCCATCTTGGAACCAAAACATGTAGTGACTTTCAAGAAGAGAAAAGGGATGCCCGTATTATCGCTTGATCAGTCCAGAGATCACTGCTACACATGAGAACCCATTGCTAGCGGTTCAATATTATTATATGGAAAAAATATGTGCTGAACATTATGTTGAAGAATCGTCGCTAGACGAGATTAGGTTTAGAAGCCATCTGAAATATTGTTTATAAGCTGACGTGCTCAGTCAGTGAAGTCAGATGATATATATGTATGGGCGATACTGAGTGCTTGGCTACTGACAGTCCATTATACACTTATTCTACATGAGTGCCCATGTAACATTGCAAGACCATTTATCCACTGTACTATGATGTATTATGGCAACCTGTGATTTGTCACTATCTGTGCTGTCGAGTGTGTACGTCCAATTAAACTTTAGAAAAGGTACACAGTCGTTGGTGTCGATGACTTCCAGCCATACATGAGTGTGAGAAAAGAACATTTTTTGTCAACACCACGAACCTTTATCATCATTCGCACATTATACACTCAATCCATGTCTACACACCACTGCGTAGGTCAAGTTGACATTCCATACACTACAGTGGAGCAAACAACACCATAGAGATCTTATCAACTGATGATGATGATGATGTCTGCTTCCATCCACTTATATCTATCTTTTGGTGGATATCATTAACGGGAATAAAAATCCAACGTTATCAACTTTATCAACTGGTGGACCAGCTTTCTGGGTTTGACCTCGCAGAAGTTCAGAAGTCAACAGATTACCGATACCAGACCGTTTCCTGTGGCTGATACGACACACTTGCAGTATTGGTTTGCTCTTTGTCAACACTTCGTCACGTGACCTGTCAGGTGAATGCAGTATGTAGGTCAGCGTTGTTGACATTTTTTACATTAGACATTATAGAGTTTCACAGAACAGTTGGATCAATTCTTGTCAATGTTAACAGGAAGACAGTATGAGTGAACTAAGAAGTCCTATTTTCATCGATGGATCTTCTTGTTTTCCATATATGAACTTTAATATTTAAGGCCAGAATGTTTAATTGAATAAAGTGGCAGTTTGTTTGTTTTCATAAAAATAACTTTGCCATTACTGTAAGACTGAGCCTATTTTGCAACACATACTATCATACACATAATTTATATATATTTATGTTTACATGTTATTTGTTTGTATAGTATGTTAGTTTCTATGTCAGCGGGTTGTGTTTAAGGTTGGGCGGCGTCCTCACAACAGAATATCCCACGTCATAGAGGGTCCGTTGTGGGCGTTTTCTATAGGTGCAATTTTCTTGATTGAAAATTTGCTGCGACAACTGTTGCTTTTGTGTTAGCTGTGAAGTCTGTAATTATTGTTATTTTTGTAATATTTCTTTGTTCTTTAGTTTTTTTTTGATTTGTTTGTAATTTGTTGGTCTAACCTTTTCTATCTTTCAGTTCTATTCACAATTTATATTCATATATTGTGACGTCATTTGTGTTGTTATTCTTTGCAGATTCAGTGATTATTTTCATTGATTTCCCTATTTGATTTATTTTGATTTCTGCAAACGTTCTTGTATTGTCAGTCCTATTTGTACTTTATGTATTCTGTTGGTTGACATATGTTTTATATAGGTATATTTCATAAGACACAATTGCCTGTGCACTGCACTTGGATATGGTATAAACCAGTACCTGATTATTATTACTATTATACAAGACCTTATTAAAGGCTTGTGACCCACAGATATTGGGATAGTATACTGATTAATCAAGTCATTGAGAACTTGTGGTATTATTATTGATTCAGGTGATTAGTATTATTGTTAGACATCATGTCTACTTTAGAATACTTCATTACACAAGGGAAAGCCCTTGATAAGACTGGTCAACAATTAGAACAATGGGCAGTTGCTCAATATGACAAAGCATTAGCTGCAGAAGAGAGAAGAGCTATGGCAGAAGAGAAAAGATTAGCTGCAGAAGAAAGAAAAGCTATGGCGGAAGAGAAAAGATTAGAAAGAGAAGCTGAGGCTGCTGCTGAACAAAAGAAATTGCAGATGCAGGTAGAGGAAAGGAGATTTGAAGCTGAACAAAAAAAATTTGAAAGAGAAGCTGCGGCTGAACAAAAAAGATTAGACAGTGAAGCTGAACAAAAAAGATTAGACAGTGAAGCTGAACAAAAAAGATTAGACAGGGAAGCTGAACAAAAAAGATTAGACAGGGAAGCTGAACAAAAAAGATTAGACAGAGAGGCTGAAGAAAAAAAAGCAATAAGAGAACATGAATTTGAGTTGGAGAAATTAAGATTGACAAGTATGAGTAATGTTAATCAGGCATCTAGTGGTAATGATAAACCTTCTACTTACAAGGTTAAGGTTCCACCGTTCAATCAGTCCAGTGACGATATTACATTCTGGCTGGATAGATTTGAACGTTCTTGTCGTACACATAATGTGGATAAATCACAATACGCTAATCAATTATCAGAAAACTTGAAAGGTGAATCTTTGACTAGATTATGCCTTGTAGGAGAAGCAGATAAGGATAATTATGATGTCATTAGGGCGGCTTTGATAAAAAAATATCAGCTAAGTGAGGAAGGCTATCGCCTTTTATTTAAAACGATGGTACCTGAGACGGGTGTAGAATTCTCAGAATTCACTGCAAAGGCACGTCTCACAGTTGATCGTTGGATTGAGCTTTCCAAAACAGAAAAAACGTATGAAGGACTTATGGATTTGTTGCTCAGAGATAAGATTATGTCATGTGTGAACAAACCTTTCCTTGAATTTATACATGAGCGTAAACCTAAATCTCTAAAAGAAATGGAAGAATATTGTTCCCAATATGTCACTGCACACCCCGACGTGACTTTTGGCAACACTAAGATTAAGGAGAGTATGCCAGTTGCTTCAGCAACACCATACAATCCCAATTATTCACACAGATTTCAGGGACCTCAAAACAGATTTGATAAAAAAGGTAACCATAATAGTTATCAAAACCAAGGTAACCAATCATTTCAGGGTTCTTCTTCAAAGAACTGGAGACGACCTGATAGCTCTCGACACAGGGGTGGTCATAATTATAGGAATTTCCGTAGAGGAAGTAATTATAGAAACTATCAGGGTTATCCGTCTTGGAGTCAACAAGATCATAATTACAGAGATACTCATTATAATGAATATGATAATGGTAACCAAGGGAACTATGACTCAAACCCAAATAGGGGTTACAATAGAGGTAACAATAACTACAGAGGTGATAATAACCGAGGTAGATCTCAAAACAAAAGACATAAACCACATTTTCAGGCAAACTCTGCACAACAAGAGTCCCATGAAGCCTATAAACAGAGTAAAGATAATAATGATGCTAGTAATATGGCATGTGCCGCTTTTGATTTTGGGAGAGCATCTCAGTGCCCCCAATGCAAAACGTTATTTGAGCCAACCACAGTGTCTACTTTAAGCTGTGGCCATCCTCTTCCTGCTCTTCCAGCATCAGTCGCGCATGATGGAAGAGGTTCTCTTGTCTTACATAAGGGTTTAGTGAATAACAATCCAGTCTCTGTGCTATTTGATTCTGGATGCACCACAATTGGTGTTAGGCAGTCACTCGTAGATCCTTCCCGTGCCACTGGACAAGTAGTCAAATGTGTAACATTTGGCGGCACATTAGAGAAATACTCTACTGCTATCATTAGGATTGCTACTCCTTTCTTTACAGGAGATATACACGCATGTCTTCTTCCGAATCCGATCGCTGACCTCATCATCGGTCGCATTCATGGAGTCAAGGAATGCACTCCGCAACAAATTTCCACGTGGGAAAGGCAAAACATGCAGATTGCTAACGCTGTAGTCACTAGAGCTCAGGCTCTTAATATGCCTCAAACTTCATCTATTGAAGATAATGAAGTGCATAACCAAGATAATCCCTTGGTAATTTCTCGTGACTCGTTTATAAAACAGCAAGAAGATGATCCCACTCTGAAGAAATTCTTCATTCTTGCAACTAAAGGTGATCCGAATAAAGACACAAGTCGTAAATCGTGGATTACAAAGAAGAATGGCGTACTTGTACGTATGGTTCAAGACTCCATTACGTCAAGTCATTCTCAAATCCTGGTTCCCAAGAATTTGAGAGTTAAAATTTTGCAGCACGCTCACGACTCTCAGTGTGCTGGACACATGGGTTTTTCCCGTACTAAGTCAAGAGTCCTTGCGGCTTTCTTTTGGCCATTGGTAAACAAGGACATACGTATTTATTGTCGATCTTGTAAAGTATGTCAGGAAGTTAAATCCAAAGGTCCACGGCATGCTGCACCCATTCAGGCGGCGGACATTCCTATTCGGCCGTTTCAAAAAATGGCCATAGACATTATTGGTCCATTTAAGATCAAGTCTGCCAGAGGACATCAGTTTATCTTGACGTGTGTTGATATGTGCACACGTTGGCCAGAGGCTATTCCTCTGAAGAGCATTACTACTGCTGATATTGCAGATGCTCTTTGGCTTATATTTTCTCGTCTGGGGTTCCCCGGAGAGATATTGTCAGACCATGGCACCCAACTAATATCAGATACCATGTCTCAAGTAATGTCTACTCTGCAGATAGATAGATCTTTAAGTAGTATCTACCATCCAATGTCTAATGGTATGGTCGAACGCCTTAATAGAACACTTAAAAACTTACTGGGGAAGATAACTGAGGATCATCCTCAAGACTGGGACAGAGTTTTACCTGCGGCCCTCTTCGCTTACAGAGAGGTACCCAATGAACATACGGGATTTTCTCCCTTTGAACTCGTCTTTGGCGCGCGTCCGCGTGGCCCTATGTCGTTGCTTCACGATCTCATAACATCTGACAATATTGACGATGACACAAAGTCATCCTACGAATATGTCATCGCGTTGAGACAAAAAATTATCGAAGCATGCAAATTAGCAACTTCTTCTTCTGAATTTGCGAAACAGAAGGCAAGGCAATTTGCCAATAAGAAGAGATGCTTACGACAACTTTGTCCTGGTGACAAAGCATTTGTATTACTACCTTGTAGGGAAAACAGATTACTTATTTCTTGGAAAGGTCCGTACGATATAATATCGAAAATTTCCGATGTCGACTATATTGTCGATATTGATGGGAAGCATAAAACCTTCCACATCAATATGCTTACTGAATTCCATGAACGTCCGGATTATTTGCAACCCATTTTCCAAGCAACGGACAATTCTCCATACAACATGGTCATTACTCATCACTGTCCGTGATACAGGATGAGGAAACAAGTTTTTCAGATGTAAATCTTCCTCTTCCAATGATCCCACTTCATTCCAGTGAATCATGGAAGAACGTTACTGTCTCTCCTGATTTGTCTCTAGGAGAACAGCGACAAGTTTCAACTATGTTGCAAACATTTCAGGATGTACTCACTGACATCCCTGGACAAACGAATGTCATTCAACATGACATTGTTCTAACTGACCATACTTCTATTAGGGTTAGACCTTATCCTATACCTATACATTTTCAAGCACAGGTCGAGAAAGAGTTGGATGAGATGATAGATTTGAAAATAATCGAACCATCCACCTCTGCATATTCTTCGCCGATGGTTATTGTGCGTAAAAAAGACAATAACATACGTCTTTGCGTTGACTATCGAAAATTGAATCAAGTAACGAAGTTCGATGCCGAACCTATGCCTTTACTGGAAGAGCTACTTACTCGACTCTCCAAATCTCATTTTTTCACTAAACTTGATTTGTCTAAAGGATATTGGCAAGTTCCTTTATCTGAACGCGCCAAACCTCTCACGGCTTTTTCAACACCTAGAGGTTTGTTCCAATGGAATTTTATGCCTTTCGGTCTTATGAACGCACCAGCTACGTTCGTACGCATGATGCGCCGAATCCTATCTTATCGTCAGATGTCATTGCATATCTAGACGACATCTGTCTTTTCAGCGATACTTGGGAAGATCACTATTCAGGGTTAGATGAATTGCTGTCTACTTTGCGTGAGCACAACCTGACAGCGAAACCCTCTAAAGCCTATATTGGTTTTAGCGAAATTTCTTTCCTAGGCCACCGAGTTGGTCATGGTTTCCTAAAGACAGAGGACCATAATACTAGTAAGATACTTAACATCTCAATCCCTAAGACTAAAAAACAGGTGAGAAGTCTGTTAGGTCTTATTCAATTTTATGGCAGATTCATTCAGAATCTATCCTCTATCATGGCACCTCTCTCAACACTTCTAAAGAAAGGTTCGCCTAATGTGGTCCACTGGTCTCAGGAATGCCAATGCTCTCTGGATAAGATTAAAACATTGTTTTCAACACCACCTATTTTAGTGCTACCTACTACAGATAAGACATTCGTTCTTCGTAGTGACGCTTCATCCACTGGGATTGGAGCGGCACTAATGCAAGAGTACTCTGGAACTCTGCATCCTGTAATGTATATTTCCAGAAAACTTAATGCGGCAGAAAGGAATTATTCGGTTTTAGACCGTGAGCTATTAGCTATGGTTTGGTCGATCCTCAAACTACAGAGATTCCTTCTAGGCGCACATTTCATAGTAGAAACCGACCAAAAAGCTCTTACTGCTATACAGAGTAAGAATTTGAAGAGCTCGAGGTCTACTCGATATGCAATTGCTCTTCAACCTTTTCATTTCTCTGTGCGAGCTATTCGTGGATCAGATAATGTGATGGCAGACATTCTGTCAAGATGCCCACATGATTCCACATAACTATTAGGGCTTAGACTTCTTGATATGTCTAGTTCTATAGTAGTTCCTTTTTCTATATCATGATAGATACACATTTGTAATTTAATAATATAATGATTGTATCACTACATAGCGGTTCATGGATGTTTATTCACCGCTGTGCTTTGATGATTTTTTCTTCATAAATCATAAATTTAAGATATCTAATACGAAATGATGATATGAATTTTTTAGGCATTGTGTAATTGCCAGAATTGTATTATACTTTGATGACACCTTCCTGGAAAAATATACTTGTAGAGAAATAATTTCTCTCAGTTTATGAGACACATTCTCACCAGTCGCTCCATAAGTCGACTTAGCCTCATATTAGGCGTTATAGGTATTCCTGATATTTTCATCTGCGCATTATTCATGCGTTGTGAGCCTATTGTACGTTGCTCCTAGATGTATTTCAAAAAGAAAAAAAAAATGTTCCTTTTTTTTCCCGGGAGGTGTGGTAAGACTGTTACGTGCAGTCTTTGATATCTTACAATATTATACATTGGTATTCTTGTTATCTTCGCAAATATTTTGAAAGCAAAATAGTGCTTAAGGGAAAGTCATTATTGAGTTACTTCCCTTGAAAGTTGTGTCGGCTCTTTCGATCAAACTCCGCGGATAAATCCATTTTACTGCGATTTATTCGTTGTTTGGGTAATAATAGATTGTTCTTGCTTCAGAATATCTATGGCCTGAATTTATGTGTATTGTTTGTCTGAGTAGGACGAGTCTGTCTTATATCTGTATATCTTTACATATCTAAGTCGAACTGTATGTTCTGTTGTCTCTAGAGAGGTCAAAGGCTATTCGGCGGATGTGTCGCTAGAGTGTGGTGTGATTTGGCTTCGTCCTGATAGGGACTGTGTTTCCATGTCGGCCTGTCGCCGGGGAGAAAGTGATCTCAGTATTTGTGGGGAAGGTGATAGTCGTCTAAACCTATCGTGTATGCTTTACCCCAGTGTTTATTCGTATTGCCAAGGAATGGCAGTTTCATATTTCCTATACCAAGGTAATCAAAGATACTCTTATGAACTCTCGATCGAAGCCACCATTTTCGATAGTTACGATTTAAATGTCTAAGAGAATATATTTGACTCGATGAAAACGACTTCGATTCCTAGCAGCACTATATTCTGTAGAATGCAGTCAATTGTTCATGATCAAATCTACAGAGCAATGCAATGTTTTATGAATGACTAACTTTAGGACAGATTCATTATCTGTATCCAAACGTGAGTGACAGCTCACGAGTGAAGCCATCTTGGAACCAAAACATGTAGTGACTTTCAAGAAGAGAAAAGGGATGCCCGTATTATCGCTTGATCAGTCCAGAGATCACTGCTACACATGAGAACCCATTGCTAGCGGTTCAATATTATTATATGGAAAAATATGTGCTGAACATTATGTTGAAGAATCGTCGCTAGACGAGATTAGGTTTAGAAGCCATCTGAAATATTGTTTATAAGCTGACGTGCTCAGTCAGTGAAGTCAGATGATATGTATGTATGGGCGATACTGAGTGCTTGGCTACTGACAGTCCATTATACACTTATTCTACATGAGTGCCCATGTAACATTGCAAGACCATTTATCCACTGTACTATGATGTATTATGGCAACCTGTGATTTGTCACTATCTGTGCTGTCGAGTGTGTACGTCCAATTAAACTTTAGAAAAGGTACACAGTCGTTGGTGTCGATGACTTCCAGCCATACATGAGTGTGAGAAAAGAACATTTTTTTTGTCAACACCACGAACCTTTATCATCATTCGCACATTATACACTCAATCCATTTCTACACACCACTGCGTAGGTCAAGTTGACATTCCATACACTACAGTGGAGCAAACAACACCATAGAGATCTTATCAACTGATGATGATGATGATGTCTGCTTCCATCCACTTATATCTATCTTTTGGTGGATATCATTAACGGGAATAAAAATCCAACGTTATCAACTTTATCAGTGCTCACAATGTAACCCTCAAATTATCGTCATCATTACCCTTAAGGTGCTCACAATGTAACCCTCAAATTATCGTCATCATTACCCTTAAGGTGCTCACAATGTAACCCTCAAATTATCGTCGTCATTACCCTTAAGGTGCTCACAATGTAACTCTCAAATTATCATCATCATTACCCTTAAGGTGCTCACAATGTAACTCTCAAATTATCGTCATCATTACCCTTAAGGTGCTCACAATGTAACTCTCAAATTATCGTCATCATTACCCTTAAGGTGCTCACAATGTAACCCTCAAATTATCGTCATAATTACCCTTAAGGTGCTCACAATGTAACTCTCAAATTATCGTCATCATTACCCTTAAGGTGCTCACAATGTAACCCTCAAATTATCGTCATAATTACCCTTAAGGTGCTCACAATGTAACTCTCAAATTATCGTCATCATTACCCTTAAGGTGCTCACAATGTAACCCTCAAATTATCGTCATCATTACCCTTAAGGTGCTCACAATGTAACCCTCAAATTATCGTCATCATTACCCTTAAGGTGCTCACAATGTAACCCTCAAATTATCGTCATCATTACCCTTAAGGTGCTCACAATGTAACTCTCAAATTATCATCATCATTACCCTTAAGGTGCTCACAATGTAACCCTCAAATTATCGTCATCATTACCCTTAAGGTGCTCACAATGTAACCCTCAAATTATCGTCATCATTACCCTTAAGGCGCTCGCAATGTAACTCTCAAATTATCGTCATCATTACCCTTAAGGTGCTCACAATGTAACCCTCAAATTATCGTCATCATTACCCTTAAGGTGCTCACAATGTAACCCTCAAATTATCGTCATCATTACCCTTAAGGTGTTCACAATGTAACCCTCAAATTATCGTCATCATTACCCTTAAGGTGCTCACAATGTAACCCTCAAATTATCGTCATCATTACCCTTAAGGTGCTCACAATGTAACTCTCAAATTATCATCATCATTACCCTTAAGGTGCTCACAATGTAACTCTCAAATTATCGTCATCATTACCCTTAAGGTGCTCACAATGTAACTCTCAAATTATCGTCATCATTACCATTAAGGTGCTCACAATGTAACCCTCAAATTATCGTCATCATTACCCTTAAGGTGCTCACAATGTAACTCTCAAATTATCGTCATCATTACCCTTAAGGTGCTCACAATGTAACCCTCAAATTATCGTCATCATTACCCTTAAGGTGCTCACAATGTAACCCTCAAATTATCGTCATCATTACCCTTAAGGTGCTCACAATGTAACCCTCAAATTATCGTCATCATTACCCTTAAGGTGCTCACAATGTAACTCTCAAATTATCATCATCATTACCCTTAAGGTGCTCACAATGTAACCCTCAAATTATCGTCATCATTACCCTTAAGGTGTTCACAATGTAACTCTCAAATTATCGTCATCATTACCCTTAAGGTGCTCACAATGTAACTCTCAAATTATCGTCATCATTACCCTTAAGGTGCTCACAATGTAACTTTCAAATTATCATCATCATTAGCCTTAAGGTGCTCACAATGTAACTCTCAACTTATCATCATCATTACCCTTAAGGTGCTCACAATGTAACTCTCAAATTATCGTCATCATTACCCTTAAGGTGCTCACAATGTAACCCTCAAATTATCGTCATCATTACCCTTAAGGTGCTCACAATGTAACTCTCAAATTATCGTCATCATTACCCTTAAGGTGCTCACAATGTAACCCTCAAATTATCGTCATCATTACCCTTAAGGTGCTCACAATGTAACCCTCAAATTATCGTCATCATTACCCTTAAGGTGCTCACAATGTAACCCTCAATTATCGTCATCATTACCCTTAAGGTGCTCACAATGTAACTCTCAAATTATCATCATCATTACCCTTAAGGTGTTCACAATGTAACTCTCAAATTATCGTCATCATTACCCTTAAGGTGCTCACAATGTAACTCTCAAATTATCGTCATCATTACCCTTAAGGTGCTCACAATGTAACCCTCAAATTATCGTCATAACTACCCTTAAGGTGCTCACAATGTAACTCTCAAATTATCGTCATCACTACCCTTAAGGTGCTCACAATGTAACCCTCAAATTATCGTCATCATTACCCTTAAGGTGCTCACAATGTAACCCTCAAATTATCGTCATCATTACCCTTAAGGTGCTCACAATGTAACCCTCAAATTATCGTCATCATTACCCTTAAGGTGCTCACAATGTAACTCTCAAATTATCATCATCATTACCCTTAAGGTGCCCACAATGTAACGCTCAAATTATCGTCATCATTACCCTTAAGGTGCTCACAATGTAACCCTCAAATTATCGTCATCATTACCCTTAAGGTGCTCACAATGTAACTCTCAAATTATCGTCATCATTACCCTTAAGGTGCTCACAATGTAACCCTCAAATTATCGTCATCATTACCCTTAAGGTGCTCACAATGTAACCCTCAAATTATCGTCATCATTACCCTTAAGATGCTAACAATGTAACCCTCAAATTATCGTCATCATTAGCCTTAAGGTGCTCACAATGTAACTCTCAAATTATCATCATCATTACCCTTAAGGTGCTCACAATGTAACTCTCAAATTATCGTCATCATTACCCTTAAGGTGCTCACAATGTAACTCTCAAATTGTCGTCATCATTACCCTTAAGGTGCTCACAATGTAACCCTCAAATTATCGTCATCATTACCCTTAAGGTGCTCACAATGTAACTCTCAAATTATCGTCATCATTACCCTTAAGGTGCTCACAATGTAACCCTCAAATTATCGTCATCATTACCCGTAAGGTGCTCACAATGTAACCCTCAAATTATCGTCATCATTACCCTTAAGGTGCTCACAATGTAACCCTCAAATTATCGTCATCATTACCCTTAAGGTGCTCACAATGTAACTCTCAAATTATCATCATCATTACCCTTAAGGTGCTCACAATGTAACCCTCAAATTATCGTCATCATTACCCTTAAGGTGCTCACAATGTAACTCTCAAATTATCGTCATCATTACCCTTAAGGTGCTCACAATGTAACTCTCAAATTATCGTCACCATTACCCTTAAGGTGCTCACAATGTAACTTTCAAATTATCATCATCATTACCCTTAAGGTGCTCACAATGTAACCCTCAAATTATCGTCATCATTACCCTTAAGGTGCTCACAATGTAACTCTCAAATTATCGTCATCATTACCCTTAAGGTGCTCACAATGTAACTCTCAAATTATCGTCATCATTACCCTTAAGGTGCTCACAATGTAACCCTCAAATTATCGTCATCATTACCCTTAAGGTGCTCACAATGTAACCCTCAAATTATCGTCATCATTACCTTTAAGGTGCTCACAATGTAACTCTCAAATTATCGTCATCATTACCCTTAAGGTGCTCACAATGTAACCCTCAAATTATCGTCATCATTACCTTTAAGGTGCTCACAATGTAACTCTCAAATTATCGTCATCATTACCCTTAAGGTGCTCACAATGTAACCCTCAAATTATCGTCATCATTACCCTTAAGGTGCTCACAATGTAACTCTCAAATTATCGTCATCATTACCCTTAAGGTGCTCACAATGTAACCCTCAAATTATGTCATCATTACCCTTAAGGTGCTCACAATGTAACCCTCAAATTATCGTCATCATTACCCTTAAGGTGCTCACAATGTAACCCTCAAATTATCGTCATCATTACCCTTAAGGTGCTCACAATGTAACCCTCAAATTATCGTCATCATTACCCTTAAGGTGCTCACAATGTAACCCTCAAATTATCGTCATCATTACCTTTAAGGTGCTCACAATGTAACTCTCAAATTATCGTCATCATTACCCTTAAGGTGCTCACAATGTAACCCTCAAATTATCGTCATCATTACCCTTAAGGTGCTCACAATGTAACCCTCAAATTATCGTCATCATTACCCTTAAGGTGCTCACAATGTAACCCTCAAATTGTCGTCATCATTATCCTTAAGGTGCACACAATGTAACCCTCAAATTATCGTCATCATTACCCTTAAGGTGCTCACAATGTAACCCTCAAATTATCGTCATCATTACCCTTAAGGTGCTCACAATGTAACCCTCAAATTATCGTCATCATTACCCTTAAGGTGCTCACAATGTAACCCTCAAATTATCGTCATCATTACCCTTAAGGTTCTCACAATGTAACTCTCAAATTATCGTCATCATTACCCTTAAGGTGCTCACAATGTAACTCTCAAATTATCATCATCATTACCCTTAAGGTGCTCACAATGTAACCCTCAAATTATCGTCATCATTACCCTTAAGGTGCTCACAATGTAACCCTCAAATTATCGTCATCATTACCCTTAAGGTGCTCCCAATGTAACCCTCAAATTATCGTCATAATTACCCTTAAGGTGCTCCCAATGTAACCCTCAAATTATCGTCATAATTACCCTTAAGGTGCTCACAATGTAACTCTCAAATTATCATCATCATTACCCTTCAGTTGCCACAGGAGCATAGGTCGTCAATAAAGTCATGTCAAGCCTTCCAGGTCGGTGTCATCCGTTCAAGGTTTTTCCATGTCTTTTTTGACCACTGCCTAGGCTGTCTCAGCTCTTTTCTCTATTTTATTTTGGTATCCCTTTACTCGTTTACCCTGTGGGTTCCAGAACAAGGACAGCATTGTAATGCAAACAGAAAGGTTCCTCAACACGTGTCCTATCGAACACCAGCGTCTTCTTCTTAAATTAAAAAAAGAAAAAGAAATAAAAGAGGAAATTATGACATCTAAATATAGACATTCAAAGGCTGGACAGAAGTAGAGACAAGAAAGACAAAACTTTCTCAGGCAGGAAATAGAACAAAAAACTTTCTCAGCCAGGAAATAGAAAAAAAACTTTCTCAGGCAGGAAATAGAAGAAAAACTTTCTAGAGTAGACTAATTTAGAAAAGCGTCGTTGATTTTTTATGCTTTACACACGGCCCAAAGGATTAATTAACTGAGTGTTTGTAGAGCTAAAATCCCTCAGGTCATGTTCTAGATTATGGGTATATATATACACTCAGTAGTTCCCAAACCTTTCTTGCTGGAGAGCCTATGGTTTCATGTTTTCACTTCTCGTGAACCTTGAAGAATATGTTCTCTTATTTCTTTTTATACCTTTGTTACCCCCCCCCCCCCTTGCGACCCTACTAAAGACATTCACTCCACTACGGCAGTTTTTGCTATGAGAATACCCCTACTAAGTTTGGGTGTGTGCATCTGACGCACTCTTTAACTGGTTTGAAACATTGAGCGTAGAACGTACGGGCATTGCTTGATGGAATAACTCGAGTCCGTCTTGGCTTTGTTGTAGAGAAGTCGTGTTTCGAGATACAGGTATACCTTGCTTTTTGCGCTTCGCTTTATTGCGCTTCGCTTTATTGCGCTTCGCTTTATTGCACTTCGCAGATATTGCGCTTTTTTTCAAATTATTCATGTTTTTTTTTCTAGAACGTGCCTTCTTCTTCCGATAGATTTTGGCGGGAACATCGCTTCAAGCGAGTCGATTTTTTTAACAATGAAGTATTTATAATTTTACAGTACATTATTTTTTTAGACCTAGTGCTATTGCACACATGATGTTAGGCTTTTATATGCACTGGGACGTCAAAATAATGGGTGTCACCCGCTTTATTGCGATATTCGCTTTATTGCGGTAGTCTGGAACCAAACCCGCAATATCTCCGAGGTATACCTGTACATTGTGTTTGGGGTCCTTTCTTATGTCTGCGTGTAGAATAGCGCTATTGACGATCATCGTTGATAATAAATATTGCTCTGTAAGCAGGGAGTGAAAGCACAGCAACCGCCTTATAGAGTGGAGCAGTTGTACAAATGTGTTTATATATGTCATAACTGGCCCCATCCTAATCAGTTCGTACCTCTGTTTGATTTTTTTTTTTTTAATATGAACATCTTCCCGCAGTACAGTCTTCTTCTTCTTTCATCCTTAGCAGCCGACTATCAAAGCAGCCAGTGGCCATCACGCCTGGTAGCGTCTTGTAGGGCAGCAACAAATTGCGTCCACTTTGTACGGTCGGCGGCTATCCTTTGTTCAAGTGGTTCATTATTTGCATCTCAGTCTCCACAGTTCTCCGCCAAGTTGTTTTTGGTCGGCCTCTCTTTCGCTTTCCTTCCGGGGTCCACAGCATAGCTATTATAGTGATGGCATCGGGGTCTCTTTTGAGGACGTGGCCAACCCAACTCCAGCGTCTGCCAGCTATGATGATGTGTATGTCCTCGTGGTTACTCCGAGTAAGTAGTTCTTGGTTGGTGATGGTATTCGGCTAAAAAGATTCGGAGAATTTTCCTTAGGCAGACTGTGTAGAAGTCGCTGTGATGATTTCAAAATCACAGACATTGAATGTATATCATCATCATTTGCTTATACGCTCCCTATTGAGCATAGAGCCACCACTGTAACTGGCCTCTTTGCAGTAAGCCTTCACGAAGTATTCACATACTGTTGCAGTCGTGGTTTCTGTAGTAATTTGTTTTATATGATGACGCTGCCAGCCTCATGCACAACATCATATTAGTCGCCTTGTACACTTTGCCTAGGGTAGCAGAAGTCCCATTACGTCTTTGCCTTGTACTAGAACCCCCTGAGAACTTCATGGAGTTTTGAACGTATATGGCTTAAAATAAAACATTCTAACCTGAACCCTATTTATAAAGTGATGCATTTAAAAAAATGAAATCTGTGAAACATCACTTGACATTCTCTTGTAATGGTGGTTTCCGTAGCGGATTACTTTATACCAGAAGGCTTGCATCCCTACTGCAATCTCTCACAATGTGACTGTTACAAATTGCGTGAAACAGGTGTTAATCTTTCCTTGTCTCCTCAGATTACTTACTTAACTAAGTCGTTACTCTTCAAACTTGGGGTGTTGAGGTTAGCCAGACAGATCTCTGCTATCGGCCGTATGTTGTCCCAGAACAACTGGGAAATCATATGAGGTTGTCATGTTTTCTCCCTCTTCTGATTTATTTCTCCATTTCTGTTTAATATTTCTCTCATACAAACTTCCTTCATTTACTTCTTTCATGTACTTTTTTTTTTTCGTTCTTCAGTTTCTACCTTTGATTTTGTTTTCCTTGAACAAACTTTTTTCTTTCTTCTGGGAGTCTGCTGCTAATCTTTCTTTTTTATTCGTGATATCAACCAAATTGATTCTATCAGAAATGTAAATCAAATAAGCAGCGTCAATTATTCACGTATTTTCTTCTGTGAAAACCTCCATACATAGAATATCTTCTACGCTGTCCCTTTCGTCTGTTGATTTTTCTCAGATGTGACATTCAGTCAATGTCATTTAGCCACAATCTCATATCTGGATGTCATATATTTTCCCAGCTAATACATAAACTATGATTGATCTGTCAAAATTTCCCTCTAATATTACGTTGAACATACAGGCATGAATATTCTAACGTGCCAATATCGTGTTTATATTGTTTCGTGATCTGGTATTCCCAAACGCGTTGTGTTTTTAATCTGTCTATTTCTAAACAGTCCCGTGTAGTTTCAGGAGCTCCCAGCAGAAACAATGAATACAACTATTGCGTCATCAGACTTGTCGTACACAGCCAATAATGTCAGGGTAATACTTCATCATGTACAACAATATTCTACAGAAACCACCATTGCACGAGCATTTGATTGCCAGGTGTTGGCTTCCTGAAAGGGGACCAGCTACAGTGGTGGCTCCATGCTCTGTAAGAAGCTCAAAGGAAAGTGATGGTAATGATGATGATGGTGATAAAGATGATGGTGGTAATGATGATGAAGGTGATGATGATGATAGTGGTAATGATTATGGTGGTGATAATGATGATGATGGTGATAATGATGGTGGTGATGATGATGGTAGTGGTAATGATGATGATGGTAATGATGATGATGGTGATGGTAATGATGATGATGGTGATAATGATGATGCTGGTAATGATGATGGTGGTGATGATGATGATGATGATGATAATGATGGTGGTGATGATGATGGTAGTGGTAATGATGATGAGGGTTATGGTAATGATGATGATGATGATGGTAATAATGATGATGGTGATAATGATGATGACGGTAATAATGATGATGATGGTAATAAGGATGATGGTGGTAATGATGATGGTGGTGATAATGATGATGATGGTGATAATGATGGTGGTGATGATGATGGTAGTGGTAATGATGATGAGGGTTATGGTAATGATAATGATGATGATGGTAATAATGATGATGATGACAATAATGATGATGGTGGTAATGATAATGATGATGGTAATGATGATGGTGGTGATGATGATGATGATGGTAATGATGATGATGATAATGACTTCCAAACAAACATACTTATCATTATTTTGTTTCTTGTTTTTTGCTTCCTCTTGAGTTTAAAGTATGGGGCCGCCACTGTACATGGTCCTCTTGCAGGATGTCTGAAAAAACATGTCAATGCTCTTGTAGCGATTGTTTCTGTAACAATTAGTTTTACATAATTAGGTTCCCAGCCCCATGGGCAACTTCAAATTAGTCGCTTCTTACGACATTGCAGGTCGAGTGTAAGTCCCCCAGAGTCTTTGCGGAGACCAAAGAGAACCACTGTTCCCTTAGGAGTGTATGTACATAAATATTTAATTACATACATACATTATTGCTTAGATAGTTACATATATACTTACATCTTTTGTCGCCATCCTTTACATAGCCAAGTATTGATGCAATTTACAGTCTTCAAGCAGTCCACTGCAGTATGTCATCAATCAACACAACCATAGCCACATCAGATTCTCAAATCATCCATCAACGCAACATAGCCACATCAGATTCTCAAATCATCCATCAACACAGCCATAGCCACATCATATTCTCAAATCATCCATCAGAACAACAATAACCACATAAGATTCTCAAATCATCCATCAACACAGCCACAGCCACATCAGATGCTCAAATCATCCACCCAACATCATCATGTTCTAAGCATAAATACATCAACTTTATCCATATTTACTCCTCCAGCGTTGTGATTATGATGCTCCAGTACTTTGTCCCGCTGGCAGTCATCACTGTAACCAACAGCCACATCGGCTACATCGTGTGGATCAAGAAGACTCCTGGAGAAGCCGAGGAAGACAGGGACAGAAGAATGGCGGCGTCCAAACGAAGAGTACGTTTTAACTGGTTTTCTTTTGAAATGTTAATCTCTCGTGTACATGAAATACTTACAGTAAGTTTGATATCGTACTAGATGGTGGTGAATAAATAAGTCAATCAATAAATAAAGGTAATTGACAGGTACTCGTTGGACATAAAGGGTGACACTAGACAACAGAGAAGAAAATATGAGTGATAGGCTTACCGGGAATCGAACCTAGGACCAACCAGACGGCGCCATCGCCTTGCTGTGACAGTACATCATGAATGGACGCTGAGCCAATTTTGCACCCCAAAAAAAGGGCATTCATTATTTAGATGGTAGTGGCGTTTCAGGCAACGGCTTTCGGGCTGAACCCCGCCCGTCAATTAATTTTAATATGTGCTTGGTGTCTTCGTTTTCTTGCGCTAATAAATGTTGAATTACATGTTTGTTATGAAAGACATGTATTCATAATATAAACAATATGTTCAGTGCCATTTAGAATCTATTAAAAAAAATGTCTCATGGGGGGTTGAGATTCAGCCATCGAATTGGTGCCTCTTCTTCCCTCTCAAATAGCCGGCCCCTAAGTACGCCACTGGTTGACGTTGCTGTTTATTTTGACGTTCGTAGTAACTTTGCTATTGTTCTTCGCTGCTGATGATGTTGCTGTTGTTTATAATGGTGAAGATAACTTTATTGCTGAGGTTGGAATTGACGTGATATCTCTTATTTCTTGAACAAGTCAGTTAGCACATTTTGTATCTGCACGGAATACTGTCTTTCTGACAGCTACAGTATGTTTCAGTAAAGTTAAATCTAGACGCTGTTGAATAGAGACAAAAAACAAAATACAACACAAAAAGTAATACGTCTTACTAAGAGAAAGGACAAGGAAACCTACATTGCGGCCACAAGGCCTTCGTCAGGGACAGACAAACAAAAGACAGAAGGGAAAGAATCTGAGAATTAAGTGGACAACATGAAACTATAGAAATAAGAGACATACTCCCTGATAGTGTCACATGTCGGAGCGAAAATGGCCGCTACTGAACCGGAAACCGGAAGTGAATAGTTCATTGAAACTATAAATACAAAATAATGAAAACAAGGACTGGAAAACCGAGTGGGGGAAAAAGTAATACATATTAAGAGGAAAAAAGAAATATATATGTATTGAATAGAGAAACATAGAAGGAAATATTTATGGATAGAACTTAAATTTAGTTGTCAACGATTACGTGTTGTTACTACAAAATAAGATAGGACTGTCATGTTGTTTAGTTGTCGAGGTTTATTAGGAGGCAAAGAAAGAAGAGGACTACTGGCTCCCCGTCAAGCATGTCCTTAGAGGCGACTAATATCAGGTTGTGCGTTTTGCTGCCAACCTCATCATGTAAAACAGATTGCTAAAGGCGCTGCCCTTCAAGAGCACATGCGAGCTTTTGTGCATGCTTCCTGCAAATGGGCCTGCTGCAAAGTTGGCCCCCTGCTCCATAGGAAGCAATAAGGGAAATGATATAAGATGACATTTTTTATGGTTATTCGAAGACATGATGATTTGTATCTGTCATTAACATCTAGCCATATTAAAAATATTAAGGATAAAACATCCAAGTCTTATATCTATTCTCTTCATAAAAACGTAACATAAATTTTAACTTTTAGTTAATCGTTATAAATAAACTAGATTTACAGTACAACTAATAATGTTCTGTATTAAAACTGACACTCAGCCTTAACGTTACTAAGATTTTTCTATTAAATTTTAAAATGCATTTATCTGTTTGTCACGTGAATCGCACGGGGTTCGATTCCTATTTGAAGGAATATAATTTATGGAACATTTTTTTTCAGAACCAGTGGTCCCAATACTGTCATGTTCCCCATTACTCTCATGGGTAGTGAGATAGGATGCCTACCCTTCTCGGATACGGGAGGAAAATAGGAGGTCCCGTATGCAAGTTGCACACGTTAAAAATCCCACGGCAGTTGGAAATCGTAAAGAGTAGGCCTATCAGGCCGCTGCCCTGGCAAAATTTAAAAAAATTAGAAACCTACCCACAACAAAAATATTTATAGAATGTGTGATTCCTATATACACACACTGGGATTCTCGCCGGTGCTACGTAGTTTATGCACTGTGCTGAGATCCTCCTTGTGTGATCAAAGTGAGCACATCGGAGCTCTGATGGAGTAATACGTGTGCAATGAAGAATAGTCCTTTAAAACCAAACAAAACCACGTGAATCGCACTGATCAGACGCATATTCCCACAAGAATATCATATAACCGCTTCCTTTGTATTGTCATAACGGTAAGATAAGCATGATAAACAAACATCAGACCTGAATGTCTTTTATATTTGGACATGCGCCCTAATATATACCGACTAGGTTGAACGGACCCGCCCTCGCCAAAACGAGGCGAAAGTTTATTTAAAAAAAAAGAAAAAGATAAGATTAGTGTATGTACAGTAGTTCCCGGCAGTCTTAGAGGAAACATAACAGGGATGACTACTCTCTCAGGCATGTCGTAAGATGCTACTAATGTGAGGTTGTACATCGGTCTGGCAACTTCATCATGTTAAATAAACTTCTACAGAAACCATCACTGTAAAAGCACTTTGAATGTGTTTGATGAGAGCGTTCCACAGGGGCACCGTTGCTGGCTCCGAGTTTTATAATGAGCCAAACAGGAAAAAGACGAATTGTAAAATAAGCGGTTTCGGTTTATTTGGGAGAGTGTGAAGTTAAATTAGGGGGGAAAAAAGGGGAGGGGTGGTGGAGTGGAAGATTCTCCACAGCAACGACTATTTGTTAACGTGTAACTGTTTTTCTTGTGCGTGGCCGTTGCTTGTAGACATTGTTATAAACATTAAATCTTCCAATCATGAAACGTATCCATCATAATCTCCGGAACCCCTCCCTGATCAATAGATCTGGTTGGCATAGAGCACTATCCCTCCTTTCCGACACGCAGTGTTCTAAATGCACATATCATTGTGCTTGAATCCAGAGAACTTGGGCCGTGAAAGTAGTGACTGAAACATTTCATTGTCTGCCTGTTTTCTCTTCTTGATGCACAGGATCACCATTGTTGCTGGGCGTCTTGCAGAAAGCCTTCACAAAAACACTAAGCATACTTTTGTATTGATTGTTTCTGTTGCAATTCTTGTTTATACATGATGAATCTGTCATACCCAGTGAAAACCTTATTTAGTCGCATTTTTACGATATATTTAGTAAGGCGCAGTGGGCATATTCTTTGCTCTGCAATACTGATTCCCTAGTATCCGCCACGGTCTTATACATTGCGAAGGCCCAACACTGCGTTTTCAGAAAGACTATATATATATATATATATATATATATATATATATATATATATATATATATATATATATATATAATATATATATATATATATATATATATATATATATATATATATATAAGAGCTGGGATCTTTAACGATTAGTTAATCGATTAAAAAGGTTTTTAATCGATTAATGAACCAAATAAATTTCCCTCGATTATTACTTTTTAGCAATGCATATTTTTTGCTTTAATTCGAGAGCATTTGCTGTATTAGAGGTTTATGCTGTGGAATTTGTCAAGTATGGTCTATAATAATTTTTTTTTTGGGGGGTTGTAACTCTTCAATATTTTCATTATATTTTCAGGACGATGTTGCTTTATAACAAGTGAAATAAATAAAGTCCTTAGTGATTTAGAAACAACTATTTTTATGATTTTTTTTTTATAATTTATTAAATGGTTCGAAATTGATCAATGAATTGTCTATTAAAGAAATTCAATTAATCGAAAAATAATAATAATAGCCCCTTCAGTCATAACTGACTATGGGAATGCGCCCCTGAGGTGACAGCCCTCAGCTGCTTATTTTCCTGGTGTTCCTTTCGACGTTTTCTCATCTATTCTGCCTGTTGTGTGAGCTTCTTTTCGCCCAATCTGAGGTGGCGCCGCAGATAGCATCGTCATCTCCAGGGCACGAGCATGGGCACAGTGATATGGAGATCAAGCTGTTGCCCATGCAGCATGTTCCCCCTCTCCACGCAGCCTGTAGATCCAAAGGAACGGCAGTAGCCGATACAGTTTGGTACCAGCCGAATGTTTTCGAATCAACATTAGACTGCCTTAGGGACTCCGACACCGGATTTATCCTCAGGGTTTACTCCCGAAGCCTTTCCCATAAATGGATATTCCCGCTAGGCAGCGGTGGTTTGATTTCAGAGTCTTACCTTCTCTTAGATACGCTACCAACCAAGGATCACGAGCCCTTTGTGCCCGAAGCTACTGGTTTTAAAGTCAGTGACTCGCCTTCGCCCCTTCTCCCGTCAATGGAAACAGTTTCTTTCTTTCTTTCTTAATCGGAGTCTCTTCTACCCCATAAACAGAGTGTAGAGGTGACCCAAAGAGCACAAGGCTGACGGGTAAAACATGCAATCAAAGTGTTTGACAAACAAGTGATTAGCCCATTGAGCCCGAACTTGCCCTCAAGATTGCATTTAATCGCTATGAAACCATCGATCCTCCCTGGTCGAGTCCAGCTCAAATGGACAAAGACTCTTATACTCGAAGGTGTCGAGGGATGCCCTGTCCTCTTCTGCCCGAAGGCATTTCTAGAGGAATACTCAGGATCCGAAGGTCTGAGAAAAGTGCCGGACAAGGTGAGCAAAATCTGAAACGAACACATTGATCTGCCTTGTCTCCTAAAACTGGGAGGGCCCGATAGTGGGTGTACCACACACAGTAGATCAAGACAGAAGTTCGCTGCAATATTTCCATTATTCCATGCACCATTATTCAGGCAGCCGAGGCCTGCTTTGAACACTCTAATTTTTTCAAAGTAAACGCGCCGGCCACCCGGGACGCTCAGCGAAAAGCACCCGCGGGAGAGAGCCGGCAGACGGTAGGGTAGGAGACTACGGGAAGTGAACCGACGGAAACAGTTTGTCGCCGGGCCCAAATTAAGCCACACATGAAGGCCGGGGAGCTGGGCTCTGTTGTCAGAGGCTATGTGAGGCGCGGTCCATAGAAGAATATATCTGCACTACAACTCCCGCCTGTAACAACCTTTGGAACCAATCCCAAAAAAATATATATCTCGTATATGTACTCTTACACACACTTATGCACATGAAATATGCACACAAATATCATAAAACAAATATATTTAAACACGATTATTTACATATAATGTAGAAGGACCACTGACAAAATATTTTTCCCCTCAGAAATAAGACTTTTTTTTCGTTACACCAATTGTTTATTTCAGGGGTTTTCAACCTTTTGTTGCTAATGGCTCCCATCTGAGACTCATTTATCTCTGTGCTCTCTCCCCCCTATAGTCGCTGTTAGCTGGAAAAAGGTACTTTACCATCTTAGTGTGGCCCTCTAGTAATATGGCCCACTTTTGAAAACCACTGGTTTAGATCATTCGATTTTGCAGCCCTAGGCGACCGCCAAGTTTGCCTAATGATTAAACCCATCATAATAGATTCACAGTGACGAGTTTCTCCCTCAACTGGCTCATGGAAGACCATGCTGTCAATTCGCTCCTCTCGTAGAGTTGACAATCTTTGAGCACATATTCTACTATTTGCCTGTCTTCCGACATGGACAATTGTCTATCTATCCCAGTTGATATCTGATACTTTGACGTCACAGCCGAAAAAAACCTGACTAAAATGAGCGTTACGTATTTTTTACGTGGGTGTTTGTTTGTTTCATATTTGTGACGTGTTTTGCCACATTTTTGCAACATTCAAGAAATATTGCACGCTTACGGCAACTGTTGCTGCTTTCGTGAGTTTGTTATTAATCTAAAGTGCAGTTTTATTTTTGTGCACATGTTTGCGCCAACTGAACACGAGAATTGTTCCGAAAATGTTAAAACGGCTTCAGAGGACATCTTGTACCAAGCTGGAATTAACATGTCAGACAAGATGTTTGTTTCTGTTAATGTTTTATCCTCATTCATGGTTTCTATTTTTGCTACCTAGAGAGCATGGGGCCACCGCTGGGGCCGGTCTCCAGGAAGCCCTTCATGAGCTCTTGCCGCGGGGGTTTCTGTAATATTTTGTTTTACATAACGTGGCTGTCAGCGCCATGCCCAACCTCACATTAGTCGCCTCTTACGACATGTACCCAGTAAAGGATCCCGTTACACGCCCATTGAGGCATTTTGGGAATATGGTGTTAGGCCCATATTTTCTTGACCATCGACACACTAGGGGTGACGTCGTCAACATCACGCCGGCCGCCTTAACCTTCCCAGAGTTGCTCTGGTACCCAGTTGGGGCTGGGTCGACCCAGGAGCCGTTTGCAGCCTAAAAAAATCCCACCTCATCTGGGGATCGAACCATAGACCACTGAGCTAGGAAGCCAGTGCACTAACCACTATGCTACCGCGGGTCCCCGTAAGCTTGCACTAAAACATTGATTCCCTCTTGTAGCAGTAGTTTCTGCAACTATCCGTTTTACCTAAAGAGGTTATCAGCCCCTTGTACCAACTCATATTAGTCGCCTTTTCCTTCATGCTTGAGGGAGCTGTGAAACTATTCTTTAATATGTCCCCTGAAACTCTCGGGAACTAAGCAAGATCTGGCTAATGAACCAGCGATGACAATAGACGATAATGAAAATAAATTAACGGCAATAAGTGTTTCTTACGATGGAAGCAATGCATTCCATGAATGGGCAGCAAAAGAAAAGAAAACAAGATAAGAAAGTCTTCGAAACATTTTTTTTTTTTCAAAGAAAGGTCGTCAGAAAGGACTACATTTTCACTCAATTTCTATAAATAAGTAATAAAATACTTAGATGCAAACGGTGAAGTTAATTGGACGTAAAACATTGAAACATTTCAGTTTATTATTTTTTATTGCTTGTCAGCTGTCCTTGGAACACATACTTTTAATGAACCCATGCCAAGCACTTATTTCCTGCACCACACGATTAAGTTCTTTCAGTGTTCTCATCCTTCATATATCTGTTTGAAGTTATAGATTTCCAGATGCGAATTTTAGAATTTCTCCGAGATGGAAGAAAGGGTCAACGATCTGTCAGCTATTAAAACGATCTAGACTCATTTAATCTAACTAAGCGTCATATTCTCCTTTCGGCTGTCTCAAAGATTTTGGAATCCTTTCTTTTGTCTAACCACCTAGTGCGCTTATAGCTATCTCAGCAATCTAGTCTATTTCTAACTGTCTAAACAAACTAGATTACTTCCAGCGATCTAAACTATCAAGTAACCCTTCAACTATCTAAACAATCAAGATTCATCCACTTATCCAATCGAACTAGACTTCTTTCATCTAGCTAAATGAAAGATTCCTTTCAATTATTTAAAAGGTTAAAAAAAAGGTAAAGGATCCCGTTACACGCCCATTGAGACATTCTGGGAACATGGTGTTAATCCCATATTTTCTTGGCCATCGGCACATTTTGGATGATGTGGTCAGCATCACGCCGGTCACCATTAGCCTTCCCAGAATTGCTCTGGTACCCAATTCATGAGGCTGGGTCAACCTCGGAGCTATTTGCGGCCTAAAAAATCCCACCTCAATTGGGGATCGAACCAGGACCGCTTAGCTGGGAAGCCAGTGCACTAACGGTGGCTCTTTTCAGTTATTTAAACAAACTTTAAACCTTTCAAATGTCTGAGCAATTTAGGCAACTTTAAGATATATATATATATATATATATATATATATATATATATATATATATATATATATAATATATATATATATATATATATACACACACACACACCATCTAGACTCTTTTCAACCTAGATAGCTTGGCACCATTCAACTACCTGAACGATCTAGACTAACTTTAATTCTCGAAAACACTTAACCTGAAGCATTACATTTTTAACAAAGAGTACGCGAACAGAGAAAGAAACACCCCAATAAACAAACCAGATTTCATCGGAATAAAAGTCAAATGTTAACTCCGTCAAGACACCAAGAGAACACGAAAAAAATGTTATGCTTGTCAATGCCAGTTAGCAGGGTATAATGAAAAATAAAGTCATCCTCGCCCATGCCAGTTTGATTGGTACTTATTATGAGGAACAATTGATGGAACATTATAATTTTTTTTTGGTTTTTTTTATTGTTTACGTTTTCCTTGGTTTATCGTTGGTTCTACATTAATTCATTCGAAAGTAACTCGCGATAATAAGTATGGTCTCGCGCTGTAAATGTCAAAGGTGAATTCCTATGCTTAGAGAAGTTCGACCGCACATTACCACAATTGAACATCACGTGACAATGCTCAGTCTACTAACACGTGACTGGCCTACACGTATAAGCAATCCCACACACAACTATAGTCCGTTCGGAAATTCGTGCCCACACATTGAACGTTGTAACTTTGCAACCCCTTGACGGATGTTATTGAAATTTGCTACGTGCCCTACTGATATCAATGCAGTTATTAATATATTTTTTGCCCTTACAAAACTCATGTCATGTTCGAATTTTCTTCTTTAAGTTATATAAAAACTCTTACCGTTGTCTGGGTTAATTTTTATTAGTTTTACAGGAAATTTAAAAGATCCGTTCAAAAAATGCGCACTTAATGTTTGTTGCAGCACAGCACAAGCGATGAAATGTGCTATTCAATATTTTTTTTTTTTAAATTAGTGTAGTGACTACATGTCCGCACCAGTGCGCACCTATTGCACACAGTCGCGAGTAATTATTTCAGCGGCGTATGCTAATTGCAATGAGTTGGCTGCAACGAAACAAAACGACACCAGCGTATAATTTATTAATAAACTAAACTGCATAGATATGAAAAGCGCAATGAATCTGAAATGCAAATTTATCACTTTGCAGAAGGTAACTGTTACATTGCACAGGCATGTTCGCAGAGAGGCTAAGATGGGTTGTTTATACCACGACATCCAAGAACCAGGTAGGAGAACACGAAAGGCCCTGGGTGTGGATAGAAGATCTTTTCGACGTTGGATACAACAGGACGGTGATTGTACAGAGGCTGCGGTTAAGCAAGGAAGGAAGAAAAAAATTGATGATTTTGACAAGGATGTCATTAGACGTTTGATTTTGAAGATGTTTAATTCCAATCAACTTGTTACTCTCCGCATGCTGAAAAGTCGGCTGCAAGCAGAATGCGATATTAACGTCTCAAAAACAACTCTTTGGCAACTTGTCAGAAGTGTCGGCTTCACTTTTAGAAAAACGTCTAGCGAAAGGAATTTTTTATGTGAAAAACCACATGTGGTTGCAGCTCGAAGCAAATACCTTAGGCAGATTCGTGAGAGAAGGCAAGACGGCTATGATATAGTGTATTTGGACTAATCTTGTGTTAATGCTCATCATACGAACGAGAAAGAATGGCATTCTGTTGACGGAGACCATAGAAGGAAAATTCCCAGCAGCAAAGGTCAACGCATTATATTAGCACATGCTGGCAGCAGACAGAATGGGCTTGTCCGTGATGCAGAGCTTATTTTTCAATCAAAGTCTGTAGATGGTAGGGACTACCACAGTGAAATGAATGGGCAAATTTTTCGAGATTGGATAGTGAATACACTCCTCCCGACTCTAGATAGGCCGTCTTGCCTGGTGATTGATAATGCGTCCTATCATAATGTTCTAGCGCAGGAGGATAAAGCTCCCACTTCGGCAAGCACGAAAGACGAAATCAGGAGGTGGCTTGTGAATGAAAATATCTTCGCTGACAACAGCTATTTAAAACCAGAGTTGTTGCAGCTTGTGAGACAGAGGAATAAGACAAAAGTGTATCTGATTGATAAAATCATCCAAGAGCAGGGTCATGTTTCTCTTCGACTCCCACCTTACCATTCTCACCTTAACCCAATAGAGCTGGTTTGGGCTAGAGTTAAAGGGCAAGTGGCCGCCCAGAACACCACTTTTAAAATGTGCGATGTTAAAGACATGACTCGTGAGGCCCTTTCACGAATAGACACAGAGTACTGGGCTAAATGTGAAGAACACGTGCTAGAGGAAGAAGACGATTACTGGCAGCGAGATGGCTTGCAGTTTATCCAACCAATAACTGTTGTGAACTTATTGGAGTCGTCCGATTCGGAATGAGGCACGTCGATTGCATTCCTTCGTTTGTGATAAACTAATTTCATATGCCAATCTATAATAACACATAAACAGTTACGATTTGTCATAGCTTCCTGATGATTTACTGCTATCATGGTTCATTATCAGAACATCATTCCTCGTATCAAAATCACGTGAACAACCAATCACACATTTAGGACACGCCTTTGAACCGTCTTGTCGCACAGATGTTGTAATTTACTGTAAGAATTAAAGTTTTACGCGCAGATTTAGGCAAATGTTCCAAGAAGATTTTAAAAAAAATCGCCGTTTAGCAAATTTCGCGACAGTTGTGGATGTAATGATCGCAAAATCTTAACTGCTTGGAAATCTAAGACTGCATGCACAAATTCATGTCCATACAACAAACAGTTTTGGAGAAAATTGACGCTTTCTGTGGGCACGAATTTCCGAACGGACTATAACTTAATTACCAATGTACGTATGTTACGTCGGTAGGTCTCACTCAAAATAGTAACTCGCGCCAGAAAAAAAAAGTGCGCAACGCACGGTGTGCAACTTGCGCGGCGTGGGTGTTATATAAAACAAAATACTTTGGTTTTATTATTATTATTATTATTTTTATTCTTTCACGAAATTAGTAGCGCTCGACAAAGAAAAAGTGCGTAAAAATGAGTGTGCATGAGCCCTCACCCGATGTACAAATCATGAAAACTTGAAAGTTTTTGTTAAAACCACTTATTATCAGGGAACACTCGTTGAAAACAATCCACGCACTTTCACACGAAATGTTGTCATCAAGGAACTTTTAAATTGAATCTAAAATAACATAATTCTCGCTGTGTTTACGTTGGTCACAGCTGAGGAATGCAACCGTGTTGAAAAATTGTAATGTTTCCATTATATATACTCTCCCGAAAATAGTTACAATCAACAGAGCAAAGCATTCAAATGACGGTGTTCATGAACAGTTTGATTACAGTGTATAATGGAAAGAAACCAAAAACACTCTAAGAATGTACTTCTATCTGCTCATCCGGTAACGGAAACAGCACTATAATTTAAAACCCATCAAGTTAGACGGGTTATTGCTAGTAATTACATAGTTAAGAACATGTACCATCTGTGCTTCGCTGCAAATAGTGAAACAATATACAGTAATTTCTTATCAACAAGTTTCCATTGCGTGGTATGAAAGCATGGACAACTCCTGCTTTTTTCGGCATTATCATCAACAGTATTGTTCACGTCATAGCCTGCATGAGCAAGAGACCAAAAGACGAAACAAAATGCTATTTAAACAAATTAGTTCTGCGCAGAGCCGCAACGAAAAAGGGGGAGAGGAAATACCGGGTCGCAATTTGAAGACGACCAAGTACATTGACATGTTGAGTCTTGTCTATGAAGGTAAAGGTTAGTCCACATCAGATACTTACGTCGGGAGTGAAGTGTTAGAGACTCCACTTCTGTAGGTTCAGCTTGAAGAGGTGGAATGATCAGTTCCCTTCCTCGCTGCTTTTGTCTTCACTCTCTCAAGAGTTTGCAGCTGGATAGACTGGAGTGTGACGGAACCCAGCAATTCTGCCGCCAGAGGCAAGTACTCTAACCACTTTGCGAATGAGACGGTCAGCCGTCTATGGTCGTCACAAAATGGATAAAAGCTTGGGGACGTAACAGATACTGGTTGATCTGGTGTTGCTGCGGTGCTCATCCTCCATCTTTGTCTCCTATTTACCATCATTTTCCTTTGCGTACCTCACGGATCATTAAGCCACCACCATTGTACGAGTTGGCCCCCTTGCAGGAAGTCTGCACCAAACATTCACATGCTCCTAGAGCCATGGTTTCTATGGCAATTTGTTGTACGTGATGAGATTGCAAACCTCATGCATTCCCTTCCATTGCCATTGTTCTTCTGTATTTTAGATTTTCCTTACAAGTTCGCAACCATATGCTACTGCATCTACACTTTCAAATAGTGTCCTTTAATGAGCCAAACCCCAGTAATGGGGACTGTTAATTCAACAACAAAGTAAAAAAATAAAAGACAGAAATGACATCAAGAACAGGAAAAATAAACATATGAACATTGACATAGAAATAGGACATTAACTAAGTGCCGAACGTGTCGACACTACAAACACTGTGCAGGGCTCGGGAGGCTGACATTAGGATTAAGTTTCATGACAAATTGCTATCTCCCAGGTCATACACCAGATGCAGAGTGCCGCTAGATCCCAGCGTCTGGATATCTCCACTTTTGATACACAGGGTTCTAGGTTCCCTGAAATCTTGGCGATACCATAAACTGGTTATACTGGTTTCAGGATATTTAATGGTGATAGTAATAATAACATTATCGGGAATACTGTGTAAGGAAATCCCCACACAATCATTAAGTAGATAAATAGATAAGTATTTATCAGTATGTTTATGTGGTTCAAAAATAATCAAAATTAAACAAACGAAAACAAAGAAAAACCGTAACACAAAAGAAAAACGTCACACGAAAATTCTTTCAAAACATGGACCATTATCTTACTTAGTCGTTCCCATTCTACAGTGAGGTGTAGAGGTTTGGAAGAGAGAGCGCCAGACTATCCTACCGGCTGTCTTCCTCCTGCCTGGTTCCATTCTAGTCCTCGGTCCTTCAAAGATGTCTAATGTTGTCCTCCCAGCGGACTCTGGGTCGTCCTGGGGGTCTGGATCCCTGGCTCTTTGTTTCCCATGCTTGTCGTGGAAGCCGATCTTCACCCATTCTGCAGACATGGCCAAACCATCTTATTTGGCACTGTTCTACGTGGGTCTGCAGGGGGTGGGATTTTAGGCCTTGACGTATCGTCTGGTTGCGAACAATGTCTCTTCTTGTTACTTCAACCACCTTCCTCAGATACCTCATTTCTGAGGTTTGGATCTGGCTTTTGTGGGTTGTAGTCATTGTCCATGACTCGCATCCATATATCAAGACTGGGACATAGGTGTAGCGGTATACAGCCATCTTCGTTTTCTTACCAACCTCTCTCTTGCTGAGGAATCCTCGATTTATGGCCTGAAAAAGTCTCCCAGCTGCTGCTTTTCGAGTGGCCAACTCTTCTTTGATGCCTCCCTTTCGGTCTATAATAGCTCCGAGATATTTAAAGTGGTCGACCTGCTCCAGGACCTGTTCTCCCAGCTTAATCTGATGTCTTCTTTCTTCTCGTGATATCACCATGGAATTTGATTTAGAGCTGCTTATGACCATCCCTCTCTTCTCCAGCTCTTCCTTCCAGACTTGCAGGTTGGATTGGAGATGTGCCTCTGATTTAGCAATCAGAGCAACATCATCAGCAAATGCCAGCTCTGAAATACAGACCTGTCTCATCTTCCAGTACCCCACTGAATACTTTCTTGTTCTCTCCTTACATGCCTTGATGACATCGTCCATGAGGAGTATGAAAAGATAAGGTGACAGGATATCACCTTGTCTTACACCAGTGGTGGTCCTGAACTCTTCTGACTTATGGTTTGCTGTCTTCACATAATTTCTGCAAGACTTGTAGAAGCTCTGTATAGCATGAATCAAAGGTGCTGGAATGTTCTCCCTTGCCAAACAGTCCCAAAGTTTGCTCCAGGGGACCCTGTCAAACGCCTTCTGCAGATCTATGAAACAAAGATGGATCTCACTCTTATACTCAAGGGCCTTTTCACTCAGCTGTCTGAGTGTGAAGATTAGGTCTTGAGTACTTCGGTTTGCTCGGAATCCGCACTGGATCTCATCCAATTGTGGCTCAGCTAGGCGTCGGAGTCTGTGCTCTAGGATTCTAGAGTAGATTTTACCAGGGACACTGAGAAGGAATATGCCTCTGTGGTTTCCACATTGTCGATTGTCACCTTTTTTGAAAATTGGTGTTATGATGGTGTCGTAGATTTGCGATAGGGGATTAAGACTTAGTTTGGTCCCTTCTGAATAGACATAGAAATAAGTGATAGCTCAGTGGGAGGTGAAAAAATAGAAATAGATTTCACGAGTGAGGTGGAGGAAATATAGTAGATTCTGTCTCTGACACTCGAGAAGCTTCTCTCAGTTAGCCTATCATCTACAACAGAGTTAGATTAGTCAGACAAATCTAATATAATATATATTAATATATATACTCCTCACATACACACACACATAAGTGACTACAATAGACACACAGACGTGAAAAACTATGACAAATGAAAAATATAGATATTTGGGAACGAACTGACCGCCACACTGATTAAGTTTATGAGAATTTTAATTATCATACTAAAATTCCATCACAACACACAAAATTACATCAAACATATACACATAGTCATAAAGTCATTGAATTGCTACAAGAATTATAGACCCATTGATATGATCCTTTCCCTCGATGTATAGCCCACAGTTCTGTTAGAAGAAAAGTGATAGCCCCAAAGAGTCACGGATACATATGATTTAGTCTAAGATTTCCCTTTACAGGTATGAACAGACTTGGATACTCTGATCTATCCTAAGGAAAAATATTGTTAGCAACAACACTTGCATAAAGGAGTTTAAGACAGCAAAAAATTGGGTGCCAAAATACAACAACAAAAGAATCGCTCAGTCCTGCATTCACTCTATTCAGTCAGCCGTGATCACTAGCTTTCGTTCGTACTTACAGCTTTGGTAGCAACTTTTGGACAAACAATTTTTAGGACATGCACATACAGAATCTCCAGGGTTAGACATTGGCCAAGGGAACCCCAGCTCCAAAAAGATAGGTTGAATTCGCTTCTTCAGGGAACGTTTCCTTGGTATTTCTTATTTAGGGATATCTGGTTCTGTCACATTAAAATTGTCCAGGCATGAACCTTAACAGCGAGCAAAGTGTCAATAGCTTAGATTTCTAGTAACTAGGAATGTCAGGTAACTGCCTTCTCTCAGTATATGATTTTATTTGGTCACACCACATACTAGTCACAACTCCGTCGGAATGTTTATTTATTGTAATATTTTGCTTGCCACAAGGGCTGAAATGTACTTGAGGTTTCTCTCAGGAAGAATTAAATCTGGCGCGATAGGCCCCTTACTTTATTTAAATCTTAAAGTTTATGGAATGGGTACTCTGTCGTTCTGGATGCCAATGCAATGCCAGACAGGTTTTACTTTATACACCCAAGTCTTTAAGAATAAAATGTTTATGTTCTTCACAGATACTACTCAGTACTCAACGCTGGCAAAGTTGGGTCACCCCAGTTTCACTGAATAAAGAGAAAACAACATATAAAAGACTTATACATACTATTCCCTCGGTTATAACTTACATTATAAACTGCAAGCGTAGAGCTTGTCTTATCATTTAAATCTCCCGTGAAATGAGATATATTCACAAAATCCGTCATCATGAATTAGTATTTCGTCAATGATCAATGATGAATCAGTGCAGTTATAAGTTAGTTAAAATATTCTCGACTGATTATTCGCAGTTTAATTTAATTCATTTACAGCTGCATGAGTTTAAGCTAAAAATTATAATATATTCTGCTTTCCACTGTAACATGTCGACTAGCGAATATAACAGACTTAATATTAATTTCTTCTGCACAGAAATCTAACTAGTAAAATGAAAATAAGCGATTTATCACTAGATCACTCAACACAATAGATATTAAATATTACCTCCAAACAGAACTACGGGTGATCGCACAAACTTAGAATGATACGCTTATATTTATTGGTAGTCTAGAAGCTCGGCAAAATTTCCGAAACAAACTCAGACTTCGCTATACAGCTTATTCTCTTTAGCACGAAACAACCTGTCTACTGCAAATTTGGAGAACAGAATGAAGTCACGTTTAAACTCCTGCTAGGATATATGAAACAAACAAAGCATCCCACGTTATTTCGAAATCCGAAATAGCGCCGGTATCTCCCCCTCTCCTAACACTTCACATTAACTCAGAAGCCTGCCATAACGTTGTCAATACGCGTCTTAACGCCTTCTCCGACATACGGCTATTCTTGGCGATGTATGTCTGGCGCTTTCCACACCTCAGGCCGAGAAACTGGCCGAAGGACGCCGTGTCAGATGAAAATGTTAGACGATATGTCTGCTATCCCATGTCTATCGAGACGAATTTCGCACTATTCGCTCACCTGCAGAGACTGACATCTGACGTAATAAAATGCGTTCTCAGTAAGAGAAAAGAAACAGGTAAACGTTAGAATGGGAAAATATATATATTCGCAACGAACGAATGCGAAAAACAGGAAAAGGATAAAAGAGCGATAATAAAGTAGAGGACACGGGTAGAAAAGAAAAGAATATAGAAAACTTATTGATCATAAATCTCTATGAATGGTCATAAGCAGCTCTAAAACAAAATCCATGGTGATATCACGAGAAGAAAGAAGACATCAGATTAAGCTGGGAGAACAGGTCCTGGAGCAGGTCGACCACTTTAAATACCTCTGAGCTATTATAGACCGAAAGGGAGGCATCAAAGAAGAGTTGGCCACTCGAAAAGCAGCAGCTGGGAGACTTTTTCAGGCCATAAATCGAGGATTCCTCAGCAAGAGAGAGGTTGGTAAGAAAACGAAGATGGCTGTATACCGCTCCACCTATGTCCCAGTCTTGACATATGGATGCGAGTCATGGGCAATGACTACAACCCATAAAAGCCAGATCCAAACCTCAGAAATGAGGTATCTGAGGAAGGTGGTTGAAGTAACAAGAAGAGACATGGTACGCAACCAGACGATACGTCAAGGCCTTAAATCCTACCCCCTGCAGACCCACGTAGAACAGTCCCAATTAAGATGGTTTGGCCATGTCTGCAGAATGGGAGAAGATCGGATACCACGACAAGGATGGGAAACAAACAGCCAAGGATCCAGACCCCGAGGACGACCCAGAGTCCGCTGGGAGGACAACATTAGACAATCTTTGAAGGACCGAGGACTAGAATGGAACCAGGCCAGGAGGAAGACAGCCGATAGGATAGTCTGGCGCTCTCTCTTCCAAACCTCTACACCTCACGGTAGAAGGGGATCGACTAAGTAAGTAAGTACATCTCTATGCGACAGATGGCAATCTCCCAATCCTTTGGTATGGTCTTGTTGCACCACGCTGCCTGTAGGACCCTTAAGAGTAATAGGTCACCTGATGCCCCCATGTACTTAACCATTTCTGGTGTTATACCATCATGCCCTGCTGCTTTGCCCATCTTGATTTTTTCCATTATCACGCAATACAAATAAGGAACGCAAACGAAAAAAGAAAGGATTGTTAAAAAATTCAACACATGTAAACTCCCAACAAAAAATTTATTACAGTGATGTGTCCAGAAATAAGCAAACAAAAATACTGCTCTAAATGTGTGTCACCAAGGACAGTCAATTGTAAATAACTTTCTGATCTAAATAAAACATTAACATGAAAAAATTGAATTACACTGAATACCCTAATTATAACAGATAATTAGGATGAACAGGGCAGATTTTCTGCCAAGGTGGTGGATGAGCTGAGGTAAATAAAGCTCAGCTAATGTATTTTACTCTCGTCCCAATTCTCCTAAACAAAAATTAGGTTTTTTTCAAGGTGTTGTCAAGTATGTAATCACTGATGGATGCTTTTATTCCTCAATCTAGGTTGCTTAAGTCTTCGTGGCTTTAAATATTTTGTAGTTTGTTATTTAGCAATTCTTCTTTTTCTTCTTCTTTGATCCTTAGACGCCGACCGCCAAAGCAGTCAGTGGCCACCACGCCTGTTGGCGTCTTGTAGGGCAACAATAAATTGATTCCACTTTGCTCGGTAGGTGGCCATCCTTCGTACAGTGCCCCAACTCTGGTTCATTCTTTGCATCTCAGCCTCCACAGTCCTCATTGTCCTGACATTCTTGCGGTCAGGACGTCCGTTTTCGTGTCAGTGCCTTCCTTTCGCCTTTCACCACTGACAGTCATACGAGCCTCAGACTCCGGATGTCCATCCCGCAGCAAAGTCTGTTCATTTGTTGTCGTTTCCGTAACTTCATTTTTTTTTACATAGACAGGAGTGTCAGCCCTATGCTAAAACCCCCAACCTGGAGGACCAGGGTGTCTGCTTTAGTCTGACCCCTGCCCGCGCAAACCTGTCCAGCTTGGTAGAACCTTCCAGGAGTAAAACTCCCGCTGGCATAGCTCTGGGGGTAATCAGGGTACGCAAGCCGCCTGTGGTAAAGTGGGATATTATAAATATTTATAGGGGACTTAGTGTACTGACTGAGATCAGCTGTGAAGGTATCTGTATCTAATAAGTGTAGTGTATTACAGATGACCTTACTTGCTACCACATATTTAACCTCAGTCAGAATTATTCTGGAATATTGTGATGACTACGTTGAATGTCTAGGGTTTTGTAAATGATGAAGTGTAAGTCACAACAATAACAGACAGATAAACAATTTAATTTATTCCACCACACTTGACAACAGTTTGACACTCACATACATATAACACTCTATGAGACTATCTTAAATGAGTCACTGGTAAATTTTCAAATATCAATGTGTATTAAGTACTTTTCATTAATATATAGGTGTCCTGATTCAAATACAAAGTGAACCAGGAATCACAATCAATTTTAATTACAAGTTATATGTACAGAATTTATCAATATGAATCTTGTAGTGACATATTTTATTAATATTATCTTATGTGTGTCAGTTGTGTAGTGGTACTATGAGGTAATACTGGTTTGTTTTTTCAAGCTATGTTGTTATTTGTCATCATGACTTCAAGTGTTTGTTTCTGTTGGAACTAGTATTGGAGATGTTCTCAGTTCCGTTCATTAAAACAATTAATTTCCCCTCTTATTTTTACACAATGTCAGTTTAAGATGGGGTTACATAATGTTGAGCTCCGCTGGCCACATAGGCTTATCTTTCGTGATGGCGGCAGGAAAAGACTCCTCTGCTCGAGTGCTCCCCTGTGTTCTGGAGACACCTCACTGTTTGCTATATGGACCAAGGAGTATGCTGTCCGCCTCTGGATTCAGCAAAGCTCTGACCAGGTGCTGCTCAATAACTTTAGGACCACAGTCCCTGAAACAAGAAGGTTGTACCTCCTACTTCAGAACTAATTTATACTCTATTTCTACTCTGAGCACAATACATAACAAACACTGAGTTCAGAGCGGTAGGCCAACTGCTATCTTCATCTGAAACAATTTTCACCAGTATATTCCTCCCTAATGGTTATTACGCCTCTGCAATTCCAGCATTATTTCTTTCTAGTCAATAATATAGGTGTCAGTGTACTGTTTGGCAATTCCATGTAGTTTTACTTTCCTCCGACACCTTCTGTTCAGGCTGGAGCATTATATAGGCTTTACCTCATGTTCGCTACTGAACCACACATATATACAGACATAAATTATCAATTTACATTCAATTTTCATTAAAAGATATCAAATATTTTAAGCTTACCACAATTCATGGAAATAATACAGAATTACGTTGACTGGCACTGAATATAGCACAATTTCGATCTGCCGATGTCCCAGGCTTTTATTTAGAAAAATATGCACTGGCGCTCTGTAGTGGTGTTTGATGGTATTGTATGATGTTGATATTACTAAATGTAATCTTATGAGGCCAGCTGTGAAGGCTCCTGAGATAAAATGTAGTTGAGAATTGTCAGAAGGCCTTTTTTGCTACCACTACGACCTCACACTTAATTTTTTTTAATGAATGTGGCTACGTAAAGTGTCTAGGGTTATGATATGTAGTGTGGTGTAATAGGTTATAGATATACCCACAGATATTTAACAAGACTAATAATATTAATAAATGTTAAAATACACTGAACTAACTCACGTGTGTAAAAATTTTTTGATAGAATTACATTTATTTTGTTCTGGATCAATTTTTTAGGTTGACCAGAACTTAAAAGGATTTAGAGATTATGAAAGAAATGCATGGAATATTATATCATAAATGCAATAGTGTACATATATATGTACTATACTAGTTAGTTTTATTAAAATGTTCTAGTAGTCATCTACTTGGGAGGATAGTTAATGTTTGTGCTGTTGGGGTGGCCTCATCACACCTGTCTATATTGACTACACAGTGTCCAGAAAATGGTGGGAATTTTTTTATGGGGATATTAGTAACTACCAAGCGTTGGTGAATGTCCAGCAGACCAGAGGCTCACTCATCTTGTAGTTGTAGCTCTGGTGCTGAAATCTTGTGGTCCCACCTCTCCGTGCTGGCGGGCAATAATGGTGGTCTCTGTCACAAGTACTGCACAGATACACTCGAGTAAAGTCACCAACTGAATAGACACTGCTTTGTTGACAACAGAAACTCACAGCTCTGCAATCAAAGTATGGGCCATGTGTCAAAATCTATTCTCTACCCACGTCTGGACACAACACTGACACAACAACCACATCATACAGACAGGTCAGATCTCTCTGACCAAACAGCACATTTACCATGGTGGTTTTACATCAGATAGATCCTCCCAGACTATAGATTCTGAAAAATATTTATTAGTTTTCTGCCCTAAAAGAGGATAGGTAATATGTTTCATTATTCTCAACACTTGATCTGTCTTGCATAATCCTTGCTGGAGTTTATGTACATTGTTGGTCCCTAGACCCAGACTAGGGCGGGGGGTCTAGAGCAAATCCCTACTTGTTTGTAAGGCTAGATTTCGATATGGCAGTATCAAATCACTCGAACATGAAACAATATTCAAAATATATAAGGAAATAATTTCAATCTTACCAGATTATGAATAAATAACACAGAATTGCTAGCAAAACTCAGCTGAGCTGCTGGCTATAGTATGGCGTCCCTAAATTTATTTCACTTTCTTTCATATGGAAATCACCACACTTTAAAATCTGTGTCTATCACTGAACAACTATTGAGAAATGACCCCAAATCCGCGTCTAAGCGCCGACAATATGCTTGTCTGTGGCCAATCACTGCCTAGGTTTTTTTTTGAATTTCAAATTTCCTACACTAAAGTCATTTCAGTCATGCTTCAGTCAAGTATGGATGGTTATCTGTTAGTCTGTCCGTCTCTACTTGTGTTTTTTACAAAAATGTACTTGATTTTTGAACCAACCTTTCTCTCCCCCTCCAAAATTTTGTCGTTAAAAAGTTATTTTTAGACACAGCCACCACAAAATCCCTTCTCTTCCATATTACGTAGATTTGAACACCTGCGTCCCAAGGTCGTGTTTTTTTGTGCAATTAGCGACACTTTTAGATTCAATACAGTCTGTCGATGATGTGAACAACACTGTCTTTTGTCATTATCTTCAATATTATCTATCCTCTGTAAAATTAAGAACATATTAGTTCACTGCTCAGAATGGGCCATCCGGCCAGCTAATTTTTATATTCCTAACATTAATATTAAGAAAAAAGTACTTTTTTAAATTTTGTAATATTCCAAACATCTGCGTTTTAGCCGCTGAATTCAAATCAAGGGCTTGGTATCGCGCAAAAGCGTCCAATAAATGACTGTGGCGTAACATATCTATGGTCCCTTCTGTCGAGTTGCTTACTTTTTATGTCAACTTGGGAAACGTGACTTTTCTCCGTTTCCCCCCCAATTGCGTCTCCTTAGCCTTTCTAGTCTCACGCAATCTTTCCAGTCATATTTTTTTCCTTTTTGATCCGCCGTTCCCCTCCTGTCTAGCAAGTCAATTATTATGGAGGATGATGACCCGCGGTCTAGGCGATCATGTACTATTCGCAGCCTACGCATTATGTTTTTATCCTTAAATGTTATCTTTGGAGGTATTTTACCGTTGTATCTCTGTCAATTTCACTACACATCTCCCCACTTGAAAACATGCCTATGGCAAGTTTCAAAACCAGCGATACACATAGGTAAAATTACTCCTCACGTCTGCCACTACTCTAATTTTGATCACAGGGGTGCCGACTGAGGAAATCTGCACCGAAATTCAATTTGCGGCTTGCATAAGCGGCTGGTTTCAGTTCCCCATCAGGTGAAGATGATCTTTGCAACAAAGCCCCTCCAAGTCCTACATTACTTGCATCGGTTCTTAAGACAAAGTCCTGTGTCAAATCAGGCAGTTTGAGAATAGGCTTGCTAGTGAGTTTTTCTTTTAACTCTTGGAACGCTAGTTCACATTGTGCAGTCCAAATAATTTTATCTGGAAGTCCCTTGCGAGTCAGATCAGTCAGAGGAGCACAAATAGCGTTAAAATTCTTGATGTATTTCTGATAAAATCCGCATAACGACACAAATGATCGCACGTCCTTTTTTGTTTGCGGCCTAGGTGCTCTCTGCAGTTTTTCCAAATTCTTAGGATCAGGGGTCATATTACCCTGATATACAGTGTGTCCCAAGAATTCCAACTCTTTGCATCCAATACAACATTTTGTTGGCCTAGCAGTTAAGTTCGCCTCCCGAAGTCTATCAAACAACATCTCCAGAGCTTCAATGTGTTCTTCAAATGTCTCTGTGGCGACGAGAATATCATCCATGAAATTCGTGATACATGGGTTATTCAGGGGATCCAACAATTTGCGCACCATCCTTGAAAACACACTCGGAGCATTTTTCAGTCCGAATGGTAGCATATTGAATTCATAATGTCCATCCGAAGTGCTAAAAGCCAAATAAGGTCTCACTTCAGGCTTCACTGGGATCTGGTAATAGCCTTTACTAAGATCCACCTTTGAAAAGTATTTTGCCTTGTTCAGTCTGGCAAATAACTGTTTTGTGTCTGGTAATGGATCCACTTGTCCTTCTGTGACAGCATTCAGTTTCCTCAACAAAACGACACTAGAACTAAAAGATGATTCACTGTGCGAAATAATCCCCTCCTTCAACAAATACTCTATTTCTTCCTTCAATGCCTTCTCCTTCGCGAACGGAATAGAATAGGCTCTCATACAGATTGGGTTTGAGTCTACCAGTTTCATGTCATACTGTAGCAAATTTGTATGGCCTGGTTTATCTGTTAATACATCTGTATGTTCCTCCAGAACCTGTTGAACTCTCTCCCTCTGGTTTTTAGTCAGGTGCTTACTGACTTTTACCTGTGCTGCTGTTTCACAAGGATGTAATGGGTATTCATGTGAGGTGAGTGGTTCTTTTTGCATCTGGGTTGCAATAGCCAAGGTCAATAAGGGGGTGCTTTCCTGGAGTGGTCTGTCCAGATACTTCTTTAACAGGTTTACATGATAAACTTTTTCCTTCCCCTTTTTGTCAATTTTATAGTTTGTTCTAGACACCTTCTCTAGAACCGTATATGGACCTTGCCAACCAATTTGTAATTTATTCTGGCTTCCCGGTAGTAGAAGCAGCACCTTCTCTCCGACTGCCAGTTCCCTGTCCTTTGCCTTCCTATTAAAATATGCTGCATGTTTCTTCCTGGCTTGTTTCAAATTATCATTTGCCAGTTTCCATCCAGCTTTCAAACGAGTGGTCAGTTCGTTCACATATTGATACGATGAGGTAACAGTCTCTTCCGCCTTCTCATCTGTCCAGGTCCTTAATAAAGTTACATCTGGATCTTTAATTTATCATACTTATTTTTCATTGAACCCATCGGGTCCCGTCCATTAGAAGCTTTATAATGAGCACTTTTCTTCCTAGAATCATCACTCACAAATCGACCACTACCAATTTTTCTCTGGGGTTTGTCTCCCCACTTAAGATTGTTTATGAGAGATCTTCGCTCTCTTTTCTGTTCTTCCAGTTTATATAAGTCTGACCGAGGGATTGTCATCTTATCCTGGGTAAAATTTCTTCTTTGTACTCTTCGCATAGTGGCCATGTTAATCCATTCAAGTGAAGACTGGGTGTGAAAAGGGGGCTCCCATTCCACTTTGTCTACCCGAGTATAATTAGTTTTCCTTTCAGGCCTAAAGTTGCCCCGTGGCGTTTCTAGGTCCTGCACATATTTTCCTTTGTGGGTGTTCCCTCATGAAATACGCCACATGCTTCTACAAAGTTTTCAACATCGACATTTACGTCGGGCCAATAGTATTTTCGAGCAATCTTTTGGCAGATGGTACCGACTTTCTCATGGTCACCATCTTTTCCAACATGTAAGCTCCTTATTAAGTTTGCCCTATATATCTTGGGAAGAACTAACTGTCCGTGACCAGTGGATCTAGTTCCTGTCTTCCTGTATAAGAGTTTGTTCTTCATGAAATATTCCCCCTTGCTCGGAGGTGTGTGGCATTTGGGCAATTTTTTAAAACATGGCTTGAGTGTCCTATCCTCAGCCTGCGCCTTCCTCATCTCCTCTGGATGAGCATTTATAGGTTCACCTTCTTCCTCCTTCTTCTGTGACCTGGTCTGCACTGTCGCCATGATCACAGGTTTCTCGGGATTCCCCAAGAAGACGTATCTACACCCCAATATCAGAGGGTAGATTGGTTCATCTATCACTGCTGCTCTGATTTCTCCTTCCACATAGCGAGTTTTCACCGTTATCCTTGCGATGGGAAGTGTCATGAGTGGTATGTCCTTAGTCGCCCCTTGTATTTCCACTGTTTCTGTGGTATACTGACTTGGGTCCACTAGGCTAGACTTCACAACTGAATCATAATCCAAACCTGTATCATAAAGGCACCTTATGGTGACCCCATTACAAATAACATCCTCACAAACTGGGGGGTGATAAGGTTCCTGTTGTCCTTTAGGATTAACCTTTAATCTTTGCGTCCCCGACTTCATTGCAGCAATGTTTGAAGGTTTCCTTCTACAAAATTCGGTGTTATGGTTATCCTTCTTGCACCATTTACACCATCTTTTTCCTTGGTTCAACGGTTTTCTTTCATTGAACTTTTGGTCATTGAACTGTGAGTTTCTGTCGCGATAGTCATTTCTTGGCCGCTCAAAGTTTGTCCTACCTTTATTTCCCTGCTCTCTAGTATCAAATTTATTAAATTGCTGTGGAGCTTTAAAATTGTCTATGTGCTTCTTTTTAGCACCACTTACCTCTGCCTGAGCTGCCTGATACCTCTCAGCAACATTTAAAATTTCCCCCAACTTCTCTGCACCTTGTTCCATGAGAAATTTTCTCATGTCTGGAGCCATGGACTCTCTCAATTGCTCAATCATGATCATTTCTTTAAGATCTTGGGTCTTCCCCAGAGCCGTCCATTTCTCCAAATAGGTTTCTAGTCTAGCAGAGAATTGGTGGTATGTCTCCCCAGACAACAGTTTGGCATTTCTAAATTTCTTACGATAAAATTCACCATTCTTCTCGTATCTTAATAACAAAGCCTGCTTTAACATGTCATAATTGTCTTGGTCTTCCCTGTTCATTTTAGCAAATACTTCATAAGAAGTACCTCTCAATCCTTGTGATAGCTTTAAGCTCCACCTCTCTCTCTCTAACCCATATGTAGTAGCTAATAACTCAAAACGTCCTAGGTACCCCTCTATGTCATCGTCTTTTTCAACAAAATGGTCTAAATGAAACCCCATAGCTGAGTTTGAGGCTCCCAGACTGGGCGTAGCATCTGAGGCAAAAGGGCTGGCACCATTTTCAGGAGCCTGGCCTTGTAATTCCAGCTCCCTTAGTCGTAATTCGTGCTCCCTTTGCAACCTTCTATCTTCTGCCTCCCTTTCGGCAGTCAACCTTTTTTCTTCTGCCTCCCTTTGCTGTCGTTTTTCTTCTGCCTCCCTTTGCTGTCGTTTTTCTTCTGCCTCAATCTGCAGCCTCTTTGTCTCAGCCTCAATTTGTAACCTCTTTTCTTCAGCTAACCTTTCAGCCTCTAATTTTCTTTCAGCCTCTTTTTCTAATCTCCTTTTTTCCCGTTCAATATATTTATCACATTCAGCCGTTACGTATTGAATTAAAATTTGACCATCCATTCCCATCTCCTTCGCGGTGAGCACAGCAGCTGATCTAAATTTTGCCAGCTCCGCCATACTTTTTAGACAATATACTAATATACAAGCTAAATCTCTAACCAGTAAATACACTAAGTACTTCTTATGACTATAGTCTAACCAATTCTAACTAACCAGTTAACTAATTAATTATTACTGGCTGTGAAGATTCACCAACTTTTATCTGTAGGGACACTTTTAATGTTAAAGCAATTTATTTCCCTACTTTTATTTCTCCCACCAGGAGATCCTAATATTACTGTTGGGCTAATTATCCCTGGACAAGACCCCAATTTATGTAGTGGTGTTTGATGGTATTGTATGATGGTGATATTACTAAATGTAATTTATGAGGCCAGCTGTGAAGGCTCCTGAGATAAAATGTAGTTGAGAATTGTCAGAAGGCCTTTCTTGCTACCACTACGACCTCACACTTAATTTTTTTTTAATGAATGTGGCTACGTAAAGTGTCTAGGGTTATGATATGTAGTGTGGTGTAATAGGTTATAGATATACCCACAGATATTTAACAAGACTAATAATATTAATAAATGTTAAAATACACTGAACTAACTCACGTGTGTAAAATTTTTTGATAGAATTACATTTATTTTGTTCTGGATCAATTTTTTAGGTTGACCAGAACTTAAAAGGATTTAGAGATTATGAAAGAAATGCATGGAATATTATATCATAAATGCAATAGTGTACATATATATGTACTATACTAGTTAGTTTTATTAAAATGTTCTAGTAGTCATCTACTTGGGAGGATAGTTAATGTTTGTGCTGTTGGGGTGGCCTCATCACACCTGTCTATATTGACTACACAGTGTCCAGAAAATGGTGGGAATTTTTATGGGGATATTAGTAACTACCAAGCGTTGGTGAATGTCCAGCAGACCAGAGGCTCACTCATCTTGTAGTTGTAGCTCTGGTGCTGAAATCTTGTGGTCCCACCTCTCCGTGCTGGCGGGCAATAATGGTGGTCTCTGTCACAAGTACTGCACAGATACACTCGAGTAAAGTCACCAACTGAATAGACACTGCTTTGTTGACAACAGAAACTCACAGCTCTGCAATCAAAGTATGGGCCATGTGTCAAAATCTATTCTCTACCCACGTCTGGACACAACACTGACACAACAACCACATCATACAGACAGGTCAGATCTCTCTGACCAAACAGCACATTTACCATGGTGGTTTTACATCAGATAGATCCTCCCAGACTATAGATTCTGAAAAATATTTATTAGTTTTCTGCCCTAAAAGAGGATAGGTAATATGTTTCATTATTCTCAACACTTGATCTGTCTTGCATAATCCTTGCTGGAGTTTATGTACATTGTTGGTCCCTAGACCCTGACTAGGGCGGGGGGTCTAGAGCAAATCCCTACTTGTTTGTAAGGCTAGATTTCGATATGGCAGTATCAAATCACTCGAACATGAAACAATATTCAAAATATATAAGGAAATAATTTCAATCTTACCAGATTATGAATAAATAACACAGAATTGCTAGCAAAACTCAGCTGAGCTGCTGGCTATAGTATGGCGTCCCTAAATTTATTTCACTTTCTTTCATATGGAAATCACCACACTTTAAAATCTGTGTCTATCACTGAACAACTATTGAGAAATGACCCCAAATCCGCGTCTAAGCGCCGACAATATGCTTGTCTGTGGCCAATCACTGCCTAGGTTTTTTTTGAATTTCAAATTTCCTACACTAAAGTCATTTCAGTCATGCTTCAGTCAAGTATGGATGGTTATCTGTTAGTCTGTCCGTCTCTACTTGTGTTTCTACAAAATGTACTTGATTTTTGAACCAACCTTTCTCTCCCCTCCAAAATTTTGTCGTTAAAAGTTATTTTTAGACACAGCCACCACAAATATCCCTTCTCTTCCATATTACGTAGATTTGAACACCTGCGTCCCAAGGTCGTGTTTTTTTGTGCAATTAGCGACACTTTTAGATTCAATACAGTCTGTCGATGATGTGAACAACACTGTCTTTTGTCATTATCTTCAATATTATCTATCCGTCTGTAAAATTAAGACCATATTAGTTCACTGCTCAGAATGGGCCATCCGGCCAGCTAATTTTTATATTCCTAACATTAATATTAAGAAAAAAGTACTTTTTAAATTTTGTAATATTCCAAACATCTGCGTTTTAGCCGCTGAATTCAAATCAAGGGCTTGGTATCGCGCAAAAGCGTCCAATAAATGACTGTGGCGTAACATATCTATGGTCCCTTCTGTCGAGTTGCTTACTTTTTATGTCAACTTGGGAAACGTGACTTTTCTCCGTTTCCCACCCAATTGCGTCTCCTTAGCCTTTCTAGTCTCACGCAATCTTTCCAGTCATATTTTTTTTCCTTTTTGATCCGCCGTTCCCCTCCTGTCTAGCAAGTCAATTATTATGGAGGATGATGACCCGCGGTCTAGGCGATCATGTACTATTCGCAGCCTACGCATTTGTCACGTAGGGTTTATATTCATTTAATTTCCTACATCTTCTTCCTATTCGTTCACCCAAAATTCTCTCTTTTATTATCTCTGTATTTCATTTTTCCTGTATATTTTTCATCCATTCGTTTTGCGAATATTTTTTTCATATAATTCGCAAACTTTACCTGTTTTCCTTTCTCTTAAACTGAGAATCGCGCTAGGACGATATTCCGTAGATGTCAGGGCTGCAGGGCGTCAGAAGGCGTGATAAGTCGGTTCGCTGAACATAGGACGTAGCAAATCGTCTACATTCTCACCGAGCGCGCGAGCTTTTTCTCGGCATAAGTCCCGGTGAGGTGTGATACTTTACATCTGCACCGGTCAGTATCCAGACATTTGTCTGGAAAATCCCAAACTGACACGGCGCTCACGGTGGGCCATGGTCAGCTGTAGTGTGAAAACTGCCCTGCAATGGAGTCAGGCTGTCTGGGATTTGAAACTGACACGCGTACATCGTGGTCAGTAGGTGACAGTTACGACACGCATTAAGCGGACGTAAATGTTGGGAGTAGGGGAGATAATTTCGCTTGGCGAAATAAGTTTGGGCCCTTTGTCTGATTTTAAGATATTGGCCAAGTTTGAAACTTTAATTTCATTCTCGCTCATAGACTCCACAGTAGATAGGTCGCTCGAAAACAGAATAGCTGTTAGCGAAGATCTCAGTTTGTTTCGGCAATTTGTCGAACTTCTAGACTTCCAGAAATATTTTCAGCATTTTTATTCTTAAGTTGTGCGACTACCTGTAATTCTGTGGTTGAGGTAATTAATATGATAGATATATAGATTTTGTGAGTGTTAAAGTGTTAAATCGCTTAATTCATTTTAATCTATTTCTTTAGCGCAGAAGAGAAATAAAGTGGTAGGCTATTATATTTTCTAGGGAAGCATTCAGTGGAAAGCAGAATAAAATTAAAATTTCTAGCTTATAACGGCAATTGTAGCTATTTATAAATTTAATTTAACTGCTAATACTCAGTCGAGTGTATTTTTCTAAACTAAAGTATAAACTCTAGAATCCAGCCTCATGAATGGTGACGGAATACGCACGTGTTCTTAATTTATGAGGATTGCTGATTTTTAAATATAACTTACGTCACGGGAAGTTTAAATGATAAGCAAAGCTCTCTGCTTGCAAGTTTAAATGTAAGTTTTAACCAGTACAGATTCTGTTTATTATATTATATGTGTTATTTTTCCTCCACACAGTGAAAGTTTTGGGGTGACCCTAACTTTACCAGCACCTAGTAGTAGTTTCCATACTTGTGAAGAAATAGACAGTCCTTATTTTGAACCACGTGGGTTTTCTCAAGTAACACTGATCTGACGGTGCAAGTTAGACAGAAATACTAATATCCCTATAACGGGTTTTCAAAGACTGTAATGATAAATACTGGACCTTGGAGCCAGCACTTAATTTCTTCTAGAAACTCTATATAATTTGCTGCCTGGTGGCGTGAATATTAACAATCATTTCCCGACTAGATTATATCTTGTGGACAAATCTGTGGTGTGACTAAAGTGAATCCTATACTGAGGGAAGGCACCGACCTGACATTCATCATTTTTTAGAAACCTACGCTATTGACACTGTGCTCTGCTAACTCCCGCGCCTGGAATAATTGTTAGGTGACTTAATCAGACATTTGAACAAATTTGCATACCCAAGTAGTCGTTCCCGGAGACTCCAAGTTAAATACGTCTTTTAGAACTGGGGACTTCTTGGCAGAAGACTGCATTTTTTGAGTCTGTGTGAAAATCTAAAATCAATGTGTTCCAAGAGGCAGCAAGCAAAGTCGTGAGTACAAGTATGAGAAGCCATGGCGGAATGAATGAGTGTACGCTGGTTTGAGTGATATTTTTCACTATTTTATCTTTGACACCCTGTTGCTGTCCTAATTTTTTTTTCAATCTGCATAATTTGTTGCTAAGGCTAGAGTTCTTGTGTTTTGTCTTAGGTTAAATCAGATTTTTTTTTCAAACTCTGTGCATATAATTACGAGATAAAACAAAGACAACTCTTAGACTCAAACCCTATGTATCTGTGACTCGGGCGCCATCATCTGTTCTCTTAACGGGGCCGGGCTAAACCTAGAGTTAACACTATAACGGGGCTATCATCCTTGCAACATTTCCTTGATTTTTTTTATGACTATGTGTATATGTATTTTCCTTGATGTACTTTCTTTGATGTTGTGAGCCGATTTTTCCTGATATTAAAATCGCTCTTGAACTTAATAATCGTGTTTGGTCAGCTCGTTCTAGATATATATATATATATATCATTGTTATAGTTTTCCCACGTCTGTGTGTTTACCTGTCGTCACGTGTATGTGCGTGCCTGTGAGTGATAGAAATATACGTAATATGTATATTGGTGTAGTCTGTCTGACGCTGTAACAACTGTTGTAGAAGATAGGTGAGAGAGAGAAGAATTCTTTTCGCTTTCAGAGACAGCCACTATATCAAAATCTATCATCTCACGTGTGTGGAAATTCTATTACCTTTCACTAACTCTCACTGAGTCTATCACCTATTCAAACCTATTCAGAAGGGACCAAACCTAGTCTTAATTCTCCTATCGGAAATCTACGACAAATGAGGACTCGTTTCCGGTCTTTGAACTTAGAATAGGAAGACGAGTACGACAAACGTGGACTCGTCTATCTGGATTTTGTACTTAAGATTCTGTATTCTGATATAGAGTAAGAGTGTGATGTCTTGTGAGTTGTTATATCTTTAAATAATTACCCCCTAGACTAGCGATCTGTTTACGGGCGTGCTGACCACACAAACTAATAAGTTTTTTTTTTCCACAGCATCTTTGAATAATATACATTTTGGTTACAGGTTGATTTTGTCGGGATATATGTTAACTGCTGATTGTAATACTAAATGCTGGTAAAGTGGTGAGTGTATAACATTCACTGGGTACTGAGGCAGAACGGCGTTTGAACTAAGTTAAGGAGTGTGTTTCGGACTTTTTGTCCAGATTAATTCCCTCCCTTACCCGATCTGACTTCAGGGGCGAACTTATAGTGGATTTTTAAAAATTAAGGGATTATTTTTCTCTTTAATTTTTGCAATATTCTTTTGCTTTTCCACTGTAGCAACTTATTTTTCAGAAGTTATCTTAACTACCATTTAGTTGGCGTAGTCGTGTTTTGCATTAAGTGCTTTATTGCCGATAATAGCAGCGATAGTTAGATTTTATTTCGGAGGAGGTATCCCAGGGTTAAGGATATCATCTTTTGAATTTTTGGTTTTTTTTTTTCTCGTAAGTGGTAGGAACCAGGTTATTCTTTTTCCTATTTTCTATCTCCACGTGTCTCAGTCACTGACATAATATGGCCGAGAGGGCAAAGCTTAGACAACTCCTCAGGGACGAAGCGAGAGAGGAGGGACTGGAAGGAGAGGAAGCGAAAGCTTTTGTCAGGGACGAACTTGAGAGATATGACGCGGAGAGAAAAGCAGCTGAAGCTAAAGAGGAAAAAGAAGAACTAAGGAGGAAAGAAGAAGCAGCCGAAGCTTTGCAGCAGAAGAAGATGGACGAGGAAATGGAAATTCGCAGGGCGAACGAACGAGAGAAGGAGAGACAGCATGAGGAAAGAGAGAAGGAAAGACAGCGTGAGGAGAAAGAGAAGGAGAGACAACACATGAGTTGGCTCTTAAAGCTCTAGAACTTCAAAGTCGTGGTGCTGCCTCTACCTCCAGCAATGGAGAGTCTTCTCCTCATTCTTCCTTAACTGACCCTGCTAACACTCAATCTCTTCAACTAAATGCTATGTCTTTCACTCTTGAATCTTTTCCTTGTCCAAATGAGAAGATTGACACATGGTTAGAAAAATTTGAGAAAATTGCAACTCTGTACGGGTTAGAGAGGTCGCGTTGGAATATGAAACTTTCCCAGGCCCTAAAAGGTTCTGCTTATGATGTTTATTCTAAGCTGGAAAGTAGCCAACAAGACGACTACGATGTGTTGAAGAAAGCGTTACTGGAGCGCTTTGAAATGAACGCTCGCAAGTTTTTGCAACTGTTTCGCAACAGCCGGAAAGAGAATTCTGAAACTTTTCACCAGTTCTCATCTCGTCTTAAGGGATATCTAAAAAAAGTGCCTTGAGCTTTCGCAGCTCCCCTCTACCTATGAAGGTCTTGAGGAACTTGTTCTAACTGAACAAATAAAGAACACTTTGTCTGCTGATACCCGGAGATTTCTCGCTGAGCAGGGGGCAGAAAAACTTGAAGACATTTTGGAAAAGTCTGAGCGTTATCACAATGCGCTGGCTGAACTACCGGCCACAAAGCGGAAACCGACAGAGGAGCATTTTCGAAAACATAACCTAGAGCAATCTTCTCAGGCTTCTAACCAAAATAACCACAGAGAAACTGGACCTCAAAACCCCCCTCCTGAAAAATCCAAGTTCTACAAGAACAAGTACCCCAACCACCCCAAACAGTCTGATCAACCCGACCGCCCTACATGGCAGCGTAGCCAGAAAGGACAAGGTGGCAAAGGGAGAACCCCTGAGCACGGGACATATGATCAGACCGAGCACACCGAGCCGAAACGCATCGGATGCTTATTGACAGTCTCGCAAGGCGGAATTGTTGACAGTGATTCCAAACCTGTTGGGGATAGACCCTCAACGCGAGGTACTGTTACTTTGAACGGTTCTCAAACTTCTTGCTTATTTGACACGGGGCTTTCTTACGATTGCATTGTTGCCAGAAACCTGGTCAAACCCGGTCAAGAGACAGCAGAGACCGTCCAACTTTGTGGAGTTCGTAAGAGTGATGCACCTACAGCGCTTCCCATCGCATTGGTGGAGATACACTCTGACTTTGTCAGAGGTGTGATCAAAGCGGCTGTTATGGATGATCCCATCTACCCAGTCATACTTGGCGGGAGATACGTGTGTATTGGGAAACCGGAAGAGCCGATTGTGGCAGCTGTAACTACAAGAGGGCAAACCAAGAAGGAACGGGAGCCTGCGCCAAATTTGTTACCTATGGAACTTAAAGAAGCGCAATACAAGGACCCGACTTTGGCACCCTGCTTTAGGAAACTGCCCATGGCGAAGGAACCCAAACAGCACGGGGACATTTTTTCTAAGGATGGCGTACTTTATCGGAGAACGGGCAAGCCTGACCAAGGTTACAACCAGCTCCTAGTACCGAAACAGTACAGAAGCCAAATCCTAGAAATGGGGCACTCTCTTCCCTTTAGCGGACATATGGGACAGAACGCCACAAACCAACGTATAACCACTCATTATTGGTGGCCAGGAGTGAATACTGATATTATCAGATATGTCAAATCCTGTGCCCAGTGCCAACGTGTACCACCCAAGCAACGGACCCCCCCAGTCCACATGGGTGAAATGCCAATAATGGGAACACCATTCGAACGGGTTGTGATCGACATTTTAGGGCCTTTCGAAAGGACTAAAAGAAGGAACAGGTTTATCCTGACCTTAGTCGATACATGCACTTTATGGGCAGAAGCTATCCCGCTAACATGCGCAGATGCCAAGCATGTCGCAGAAGCCCTCGTGCAGATTTTCACTCGGTTGGGATTCCCGCAGCAAGTGTTGACGGATAATGGATCTCCATACCGAAACCTGTTGATGGATGAGATCGTTAAGATCTTGAGGACCCAGCACATCCACACTAAGCCATATACTCCGGCCGGAAATGGGCTCGTGGAACGTGCTAATGGAAACCTCACCATGATGCTAAGTAAGCTGGCACAAGTGAAACCTGAAGATTGGGATCTCTGTATTCCTGCAGCATTATTTGGCTACAGAGAATCTCCTCATACTTCCACAGGATTTCCGCCAGCTACACTCTTATTTGGCAGACCCATTAAGGGCCCGCTTGAAGCCTTACTTCAGTCTCTGACAGACGAGAAGGCGGATGAGACAGTCGTCTCAGCAAGTAAATATGTGTCGGTTTTAAAGGAAAGGTTGAAACTAGGGTGGGACCTAGCAACGACTAACTTTAAGCGAGCTCGCACAAAGCACGCTAACCGATACAGGAAAGTCGCGGAAGAGAGAGAACTGGAAGCAGGAGAGAAAGTTTTGGTGTTACTCCCTACTGAGAACAACCAACTGAAGATCGGATGGCAAGGGCCGTTTACCGTCCTGAAAAAGATTTCTAAGGCTAACTACCAGATCTCTATTGAAGGAAAGGAGAAGGTTTTCCATTTAAATCTCTCTTTAAGAGATACTTGGAAAAACCAGTGCCAACCTCCGACCATCTCCTGACGATCGCCAAAACTGACGAAGATGATGATAGTGGCAGGGATATTCCACCGCTATCACAGGAAATCTTTCAAAAATGTCAGAAGCGGCGACGCTCTTTCAAGCGCGCATGGGAGACATTCCGGGGGAAGGAAACTTTGAGGAGTGGACTTGAGTAGGAATTGGACAGAGATGGAGGGGGAAGATGAGAGGGAAGAGGACAGACACCCCGAAGCTACGGTTATAGGAAATTAAACTCCATAACGTAGACATGGAGTGCTTCCATATCTTAAAGGGGGGAGGCTCTGTCACGTAGGGTTTATATTCATTTAATTTCCTACATCTTCTTCCTATTCGTTCACCCAAAATTCTCTCTTTTATTATCTCTGTATTTCATTTTTCCTGTATATTTTTCATCCATTCGTTTTGCGAATATTATTTTCATATAATTCGCAAACTTTACCTGTTTCTTTCTCAAAACTGAGAATCGCGCTAGGACGATATTACGTAGATGTCAGGGCTGCAGGGCGTCAGAAGGCGTGATAAGTCGGTTCGCTGAACATAGGACGTAGCAAATCGTCTACATTCTCACCGAGCGCGCGAGCTTCTTCTCGGCATAAGTCCCGGTGAGGTGTGATACTTTACATCTGCACCGGTCAGTATCCAGACATTTGTCTGGAAAATCCCAAACTGACACGGCGCTCACGGTGGGCCATGGTCAGCTGTAGTGTGAAAACTGCCCTGCAATGGAGTCAGGCTGTCTGGGATTTGAAACTGACACGCGTACATCGTGGTCAGTAGGTGACAGTTACGACACGCGTTAAGCGGACGTAAATGTTGGGAGTAGGGGAGATAATTTCGCTTGGCGAAATAAGTTTGGGCCCTTTGTCTGATTTTAAGATATTGGCCAAGTTTGAAACTTTAATTTCATTCTCGCTCATAGACTCCACAGTAGATAGGTCGCTCGAAAACAGAATAGCTGTTAGCGAAGATCTCAGTTTGTTTCGGCAATTTGTCGAACTTCTAGACTTCCAGAAATATTTTCAGCATTTTTATTCTTAAGTTGTGCGACTACCTGTAATTCTGTGGTTGAGGTAATTAATATGATAGATATATAGATTTTGTGAGTGTTAAAGTGTTAAATAGCTTAATTCATTTTAATCTATTTCTTTAGCGCAGAAGAGAAATAAAGTGGTAGGCTATTATATTTTCTAGGGAAGCATTCAGTGGAAAGCAGAATAAAATTAAAATTTCTAGCTTATAACGGCAATTGTAGCTATTTATAAATTTAATTTAACTGCTAATACTCAGTCGAGTGTATTTTTCTAAACTAACGTATAAACTCTAGAATCCAGTCTCATGAATGGTGACGGAATACGCACGTGTTCTTAATTTATGAGGATTGCTGATTTTTAAATATAACTTACGTCACGGGAAGTTTAAATGATAAGCAAAGCTCTCTGCTTGCAAGTTTAAATGTAAGTTTTAACCAGTACAGATTCTGTTATTATATTATATGTGTTATTTTTCCTCCACACAGTGAAAGTTTTGGGGTGACCCTAACTTTACCAGCACCTAGTAGTAGTTTCCATACTTGTGAAGAAATAGACAGTCCTTATTTTGAACCACGTGGGTTTTCTCAAGTAACACTGATCTGACGGTGCAAGTTAGACAGAAATACTAATATCCCTATAACGGGTTTTCAAAGACTGTAATGATAAATACTGGACCTTGGAGCCAGCACTTAATTTCTTCTAGAAACTCTATATAATTTGCTGCCTGGTGGCGTGAATATTAACAATCATTTCCCGACTAGATTATATCTTGTGGACAAATCTGTGGTGTGACTAAAGTGAATCCTATACTGAGGGAAGGCACCGACCTGACATTCATCATTTTTTTAGAAACCTACGCTATTGACACTGTGCTCTGCTAACTCCCGCGCCTGGAATAATTGTTAGGTGACTTAATCAGACATTTGAACAAATTTGCATACCCAAGTAGTCGTTCCCGGAGACTCCAAGTTAAATACGTCTTTTGGAACTGGGGACTTCTTGGCAGAAGACTGCATTTTTTGAGTCTGTGTGAAAATCTAAAATCAATGTGTTCCAAGAGGCAGCAAGCAAAGTCGTGAGTACAAGTATGAGAAGCCATGGCGGAATGAATGAGTGTACGCTGGTTTGAGTGATATTTTTTACTATTTTATCTTTGACACCCTGTTGCTGTCCTAATTTTTTTTTTCAATCTGCATAATTTGTTGCTAAGGCTAGAGTTCTTGTGTTTTTGTCTTAGGTTAAATCAGATTTTTTTTTCAAACTCTGTGCATATAATTACGAGATAAAACAAAGACAACTCTTAGACTCAAACCCTATGTATCTGTGACTCGGGCGCCATCATCTGTTCTCTTAACGGGGCCGGGCTAAACCTAGAGTTAACACTATAACGGGGCTATCATCCTTGCAACATTTCCTTGATTTTTTTATGACTATGTGTATATGTATTTTCCTTGATGTACTTTCTTTGATGTTGTGAGCCGATTTTTTTCCTGATATTAAAATCGCTCTTGAACTTAATAATCGTGTTTGGTCAGCTCGTTCTAGATAATATATATATATATCATTGTTATAGTTTTCCCACGTCTGTGTGTTTACCTGTCGTCACGTGTATGTGCGTGCCTGTGAGTGATAGAAATATACGTAATATGTATATTGGTGTAGTCTGTCTGACGCTGTAACAACTGTTGTAGAAGATAGGTGAGAGAGAGAAGAATTCTTTTCGCTTTCAGAGACAGCCACTATATCAAAAATCTATCATCTCACGTGTGTGGAAATTCTATTACCTTTCACTAACTCTCACTGAGTCTATCACCTATTCAAACCTATTCAGAAGGGACCAAACCTAGTCTTAATTCTCCTATCGGAAATCTACGACAGCATTATGTTTTTATCCTTAAATGTTATCTTTGGAGGTATTTTACCGTTGTATCTCTGTCAATTTCACTACACGCTCAACGCACTGGTTCTGTAGTAAGTTTATTTGCAAATGTGGTGTTGACCTGACGCCTCTAATTGACTATATTGGCAGGTCTAACCAATCATGCCATGTTTACACAGCTTTTCAAAAAAGTACTCCTACTCACGTTTCCCCTAACAACAACGAAGTAGTATTTATAGTCCGACTAATCGTGTTTAGCCTTACATTTATTTTCCGCCAATCAAATAGGAGGTAACATGTCAGCATATTTCCGTACAATGGTGTGTTGAAAATCTGCCACTGAGCGATTCTGATTTGGGTGTTGTCTGACATCCCTCACTATTTCTTTTGGCTATAATTTGGTAATTCCTAGACTATTTGCGTAACGTTTAACATATTCTTTGTCAGCAAGTCCTAAGGAACCCAAAATATATAAATGTAATGGGGCTAAGGGGCTGCGTTCAAAATATGTATTTTCCAGGATAGTCGTGTAGTTTTTTTTATTTTTTATGTTTAGAACCGCCACCTGTCCTGCTGTACTGTCAGACTAATGTCAGGATTTAAGACATAAAACAGTAGAATGTCAGGTTTCCTAATAAGCGTTTTGTAAGTTTTTAAAACCTAACTCTCGTGTGTGTAGTGTTTTTTATCACTGTCGATTTGAAAAAAAGCTAGTGCTTGTGGCCTTACACGCATGATGGTAGTAATTGTGTATCGCGCGACTGTGGTAGTATTGCCTGCGTCCCTGCTTTCAGTCCTCCCTTCTTTCTATCTTTAGTCCATCTGTCTTTCGTTTTAGGTAACGTAGTGTATAAAAAGACATGAATGGAATCTCAAATCTAGGTCATCTTGCGTATCTCAAGGTTTTTCTTAGAAATGGAGTACATATTTTATCGTAGAAAGCGGGTATTGAAGCAGTAGGCTTTTACTATCAACGTGAAACGTTACAATTTGTAGACGAATGAGAAAACAAGGGGGATTTCGAGTACAGTCATTGTGACAGCACTGTTCTTTACCATTCTTCTTTCCTTTTATTGAATTTATGTGTTAGGCTTTACATTTACCTGATAATTTATATATGTGGATTAGAATATTTCACGACACCGCCATACCTCGACAAGGTATTGACACCAGTGATGGCAGATTTCGCAATTGTACCATCAAATTTATTAACATTTCTGTGCCACTATTTTAGAAAGAAATACCTCTTGTCCAAGCCTCGTAATTTTGACGAACATCTCAAAATTGTGTCCGTTATTCCAAATTTACTTTTATTTCTGTAACTGTAATTTGCAACAACAACAAACTTCAGCAGAAAAATTACGCTGGATACAGATGGTGCTTCATTAAACAGAAAGGAGCAGGTGCGGGAGGGAAAACGTAAATTCTCATTATTTTTTTTTTTCATTTAGAAGGATCTTCAGCTTTCAAATTTGGCACAACTCTGGCTGCACACGATGCTAACTTATAAGGTTTTGGTGAGCGTGACAAATTAAGCACGAACGCTCTATTTGTTTTAATAATTAATGGATAAAAATATCCTGTTCAATCCATCATTGGTAATTAGGATACATGATGTTTCTAACTGTGTTTCAAATATTACGTTGCTGCCACTTTCTTACTGGCAACATCGTAATTACTTTACTCTTACTTTTTCTCTGATCCACTATTGTTGTAAAGCGTAGTGGGAAGCACAAGTTTGCGTTCTTGAACCAAGTGTGTCCCATTAGCTGCTATGAGCCCTTGTCGTTGTAGGATTTCTGTCATGTTGTCTACACGTCTACCCTCTTAATCTCCCCCTAACCCTGAAACCAGATCTTCAACTGTTGTAGACACGTAGTGGTAATTTATCAGGCTTCATTCTCATGAGACGGCCAGACCACTATATTTTCTGACTCTGTGTTTTTGATATAGTTCCTACAGTTATTACATCAATTCTCATTCTGTCTCTCATGGTTACATTAATAGCTCTTTTAAGCATCACATCTTGTCCGATGTGATTCCCCTCTCCTGTGCTATGGTCAGGGACTATGTTTGACACTGATAGCAAAAACGTTGGTTAAAATATACTATTTATTAACTGTCGTTCAGTTTTCATGCTCCGGTTCGTTGAATGCTTTAAATAGTATAGTATCAAGAAGAGATTTGACGAAAGATGGTCATAGTTATTTCTTTAGCTTGTCATGAACATAGTCAATAAAACTTCGTGGCAATAAACAGCTGTGTTGGATATAGAGGTCGACATAGAAATTTGAGCAAAACAACAAAATGGCACCGAGTCTTGTCTGCAATAGAGTTCTGACATATTAGTGTGTATCTGCGCATGCGCATGACAGTTTAATTGCCCATGAATGTTTGACATTTTTACAATTTATACCGGATGTCTGTTATGATGATGTGTTGTCATGAAGTTGAATCAATATTCAACGTTGTTAATATTTCTTCTTCTACGTCTTTTTTCTTTCCTCATCTTCTTTTTTGTTGTTGGCGTTTTTCTTCTTCATTTCACTTTTCCTCTACTTCAGCTTCTTCTTTTTACGCTTTTCTTTCTTCTCATCCATTTTATTCTTCTCATTCTAATTTGTCTACTTCATCTTTATTCTTCGTTTTCTTGTGTTCTTCCTCTTCTGTCACTCAATAAGTCAATGCCTGCCCGCTCCCCAATGAGCATAGGCCTTCAGCAAACACATGCCAAGTACTGTCTTCTATTAACCCTTCCTTGATTTCTTCTCTTTCGTATTCTTCTGCTTTTTTTCAACATTCATTTCTTGCCTTGTTCTGTCTCTTCTATTAACTCTTCTTTTATTTTTCTATTCTCTTACTCAAAATTTATGTTCACGTTTTTTTTAATAATCCAAACACGGGATTTTCCCCGTCAACTACCACTTATTCTACTGTTCATCTTCATTTTCTTCTTTTTCATCTTTTCCTCTTCTTGTTCTTTCTCTTGTACTAATCTTCCTCCTATCTCACCTGCTAATTCTTCTATTTTTGTTTTCTTTTTCCTTCTTTTACAACTTAACTTCTCCCTTCCTCTTGCTTAATTTTGTTTTTCATTTTTCTTACATTTGTATTACGAGTACTTTATTCTATTCTTTCTTTGTATTCTTCTTCATCATCATCAGTTGCTGCTATCTCCACATTGAAGGTCCACAGCGATGGATCTCCAAGGTGTTCTGTCTCTTGTCTTGATGGTTCACTCTGACAGACTCTCTCATGTCTATCTCGTGCTGTTATTTTCCCACTTATAGCGCTGCCTTCCTTTCGCACGTTTGCTCCCGTTATGGCCGCCATCAAGGCTTTTATGAGGCCAAAATATGTTAGCTGTCTAATTTTGATCTCCTTCACTAATTCTCTGTTCGTTCCAAGATTTTCTAGACCTCCTCCTTGTTTGTCGTCTTCCTATTACTCGTCACAATTCATAGCCACTGAAGTTCTTTGCTGCAGAGCAAAATCTTTTTGAGCACCATTATCTCTTCTGGTCATTCGCTCGTTCACTTACTTACTTGCACTGAAGCTTAAAACTATCAGCAGTCCATCTGCTTGATTTGTTGTGTTCTTGGTTGCACGTAATATTGATCTATATAATGTAGCCTACATAGAAGGGATATTTAAAATGTGAATGTTTTTTTTGTTATGGACGTTTCATTAATGTTTTCCTTGATAAATGTACGAGTTTTTATGCTGCTTTTAAAATAAAACACTATTATATATATATATATATAAGATACTGCCGTATGGGAGTAAAGTGTTAGTCTTCCCAGTATTAGTTCGAGTTTTATGAGGTAGGATGACCACTTCCATTCCACCCAGTCTTTGCCCTTTCTAACTCAAGAGAATGGTCAGATACCTATTTACAGCTAACTAACTACACTGGAGCAAGACGCTACCAAGAATTGAACCAGAATCTGGTAACCTTACCTCCGAGTCAAATCATCTAACAACTCTGCCAATCGGATGCTGTATAGAGTGAAAGAGAAAAACTAAGCATATAACTGCTAAATACTTTAATTTGTATTGTAAAATATCAATCAATACCCTTTAGCTTCCCGAGAAGCATAGGTCTTCAACAAACACACGCCAAGTCTTCCTGTCCTGTGCCATCCGCTCAAGTTATTTCCATGTTTTCCTCATCATTTTCACCTCTGTTTCCAGTTCTCTTCTCCATGTGTTTTTTGGTCTACCTCTGCCTCTCTTTCCCTGTGGATTCCAGAACAAGGACTGCCTTGTAATGCTATCAACAGGTTTCCTCAATGTGTGTCCTATAAATCGCCAGCGTCTTCTTCTCAACTCTTGTTCAATTGGCACTTGTCTGGTTCTTGTCATCAATTCCATTGTAAAATATACACTGTGTTTATTTACGTCATACAACGGAAATATCTTTTGTTTCTTCCTCAGTTAGTCAAAATGATAATAATCGTGGTTGTCATTTACGCTGTGTGCTGGCTGCCCTTACACGTCATCACCCTCATCGGCGACATCAACCCTGACATCTACAGCCTGCCAAACATGAACATCGTCTGGCTGTGCGTCCATTGGCTAGCCATGTCTCATTCTTGTTACAACCCCATTGTTTATTTCTCCCACAATTCCACATTCCGCAGGACTCTCCGACGCATGTTGACGAATTGTCGCCATAAACAGACACGAATTCGACATCACATGTCCTTGAGAAACGGGATATGGAATAGGGAAATTGACATTTATGGCAGCGCGGAGTCGGTGAAGTCGAAATACAGCGTCCGTAGCTTGCATTCTACAAACAGAATCGTGAGACACAGTGAAATGTCGGAGGATTGGGACACGATACGAAAACTGAGGAAGCTCGATGGTGTCACAAATGACATGTATCTGTGACATGTTTTCTAATGTTCGCAGATGACGTTAATCAGGAACCTTCACGTTGGTGTTAATGTCAATCTGCCACCGCCGTGAAACTTTTTCCACGGTTTTGATCACATATGTCAATGTTTCTTCACGAGTGAACTGTATGAACGCTTTATATATTGTCAAAAAATGATTGTAGTATGTGACTATGTGACGGAAAGTGATAACATATTTTTATTTCATCAAAGTTATATACCAGAGGTGTCCATGAAGTTCCCGAGAATCTCTCGTTCGACAAAGAAGGAATATATATATATTGATAAGGTTGATAACGTTGGATTTTTATTCCCGTTAATGATATCCACCAAAAGATAGATATAAGTGGATGGAAGCAGACTTCATCATCATCATCAGTTGATAAGATCTCTATGGTGTTGTTTGCTCCACTGTAGTGTATGGAATGTCAACTTGACCTACGCAGTGGTGTGTAGACATGGATTGAGTGTATAATGTGCGAATGATGATAAAGGTTCGTGGTGTTGACAAAAAAAATGTTCTTTTCTCACACTCATGTATGGCTGGAAGTCATCGACACCAACGACTGTGTACCTTTTTCTAAAGTTTAATTGGACGTACACACTCGACAGCACAGATAGTGACAAATCACAGGTTGCCATAATACATCATAGTACAGTGGATAAATGGTCTTGCAATGTTACATGGGCACTCATGTAGAATAAGTGTATAATGGACTGTCAGTAGCCAAGCACTCAGTATCGCCCATACATATATCATCTGACTTCACTGACTGAGCACGTCAGCTTATAAACAATATTTCAGATGGCTTCTAAACCTAATCTCGTCTAGCGACGATTCTTCAACATAATGTTCAGCACATATTTTTCCATATAATAATATTGAACCGCTAATAACGGGTTCTCATGTGTAGCAGTGATCTCTGGACTAAACAAGCGATAATACGGGCATCCCTTTTCTCTTCTTGAAAGTCACTACATGTTTTGGTTCCAAGATGGCTTCACTCGTGAGCTGTCACTCACGTTTGGATACAGATAATGAATCTGTCCTAAAGTTAGTCATTCATAAAACATTTCATTGCTCTGTAGATTTGATCATGAACAATTGACTGCAATCTACAGGATATAGTGCTGCTAGGAATCGAAGTCGTTTTCATCGAGTCAAATATATTCTCTTAGACATTCAAATCGTAACTATCGAAAATGGTGGCTTCGATCGAGAGTTCATAAGAGTATCTTTGATTACCTTGGTAGAGGAAATATGAAACTGCCATTCCTTGGCAATACGACTAAACACTGGGGTAAAGCATACACGATAGGTTTAGACGACTATCACCTTCCCCACAAATACTGAGATCACTTTTTCCCCGGCGACAGGCCGACATGGAAAACACACAGTCCCTATCAGGACGAAGCCAAATCACACCACACTCTAGCGACACATCCGCCGAATAGCCTTCGACCTCTCTAGAGACAACAGAACATATAGTTCGACTTAGATATGTAAAGATATACAGATATAAGACAGACTCGTCCTACTCAGACAAACAATACACATAAATTCAGGCCATAGATATTCTGAAGCAAGAACAATCTATTATTACCCAAACAACGAATAAATCGCAGTAAAATGGATTTATCCGCGGAGTTTGATCGAAAGAGCCGACACAACTTTCAAGGGAAGTAACTCAATAATGACTTTCCCTTAAGCACTAAAAAATTACCTATGTATAATATTGTAAGATATCAAAGACTGCACGTAACAGTCTTACCACACCTCCCGGGAAAAAAAAAATGGAACATTTTTTTTTTTTGAAATACATCTAGGAGCAACGTACAATAGGCTCACAACGCATGAATAATGCGCAGATGAAAATATCAGGAATACCTATAACGCCTAATATGAGGCTAAGTCGACTTATGGAGCGACTGGTGAGAATGTGTCTCATAAACTGAGAGAAATTATTTCTCTACAAGTATATTTTTCCAGGAAGGTGTCATCAAAGTATAATACAATTCTGGCAATTACACAATGCCTAAAAAATTCATATCATCATTTCGCATTAGATATCTTAAATTTATGATTTATGAAGAAAAAAAATCATCAAAGCACAGCGGTGAATAAACATCAATGAACCGCTATGTAGTGATACAATCATTATATTATTAAATTACAAATGTGTATCTATCATGATATAGAAAAGGAACTACTATAGAACTAGACATATCAAGAAGTCTAAGCCCTAATAGTTATGTGGAATCATGTGGGCATCTTGACAGAATGTCTGCCATCACATTATCTGATCCACGAATAGCTCGCACAGAGAAATGAAAAGGTTGAAGAGCAATTGCATATCGAGTAGACCTCGAGCTCTTCAAATTCTTACTCTGTATAGCAGTAAGAGCTTTTTGGTCGGTTTCTACTATGAAATGTGCGCCTAGAAGGAATCTCTGTAGTTTGAGGATCGACCAAACCATAGCTAATAGCTCACGGTCTAAAACCGAATAATTCCTTTCTGCCGCATTAAGTTTTCTGGAAATATACATTACAGGATGCAGAGTTCCAGAGTACTCTTGCATTAGTGCCGCTCCAATCCCAGTGGATGAAGCGTCACTACGAAGAACGAATGTCTTATCTTTAGTGGGTAGCACTAAAATAGGTGGTGTTGAAAACAGTGTTTTAATCTTATCCAGAGAGCATTGGCATTCCTGAGACCAGTGGACCACATTAGGCGAACCTTTCTTTAGAAGTGTTGAGAGAGGTGCCATGATAGAGGATAGATTCTGAATGAATCTGCCATAAAATTGAATAAGACCTAACAGACTTCTCACCTGTTTTTTAGTCTTAGGGATTGAGATGTTAAGTATCTTACTAGTATTATGGTCCTCTGTCTTTAGGAAACCATGACCAACTCGGTGGCCTAGGAAAGAAATTTCGCTAAAACCAATATAGGCTTTAGAGGGTTTCGCTGTCAGGTTGTGCTCACGCAAAGTAGACAGCAATTCATCTAACCCCGAATAGTGATCTTCCCAAGTATCGCTGAAAAGACAGATGTCGTCTAGATATGCAATGACATCTGACCGATAAGATAGGATTCGGCGCATCATGCGTACGAATGTAGCTGGTGCGTTCATAAGACCGAAAGGCATAAAATTCCATTGGAACAAACCTCTAGGTGTTGAAAAAGCCGTGAGAGGTTTGGCGCGTTCAGATAAAGGAACTTGCCAATATCCTTTAGACAAATCAAGTTTAGTGAAAAAATGAGATTTGGAGAGTCGAGTAAGTAGCTCTTCCAGTAAAGGCATAGGTTCGGCATCGAACTTAGTTACTTGATTCAATTTTCGATAGTCAACGCAAAGACGTATGTTATTGTCTTTTTTACGCACAATAACCATCGGCGAAGAATATGCAGAGGTGGATGGTTCGATTATTTTCAAATCTATCATCTCATCCAACTCTTTCTCGACCTGTGCTTGAAAATGTATAGGTATAGGATAAGGTCTAATCCTAATAGGAGTATGGTCAGTTAGAACAATGTCATGTTGAATGACATTCGTTTGTCCAGGGATGTCAGTGAGTACATCCTGAAATGTTTGCAACATAGTTGAAACTTGTCGCTGTTCTCCTAGAGACAAATCAGGAGAGACAGTAACGTTCTTCCATGATTCACTGGAATGAAGTGGGATCATTGGAAGAGGAAGATTTACATCTGAAAAACTTGTTTCCTCATCCTGTATCACGGACAGTGATGAGTAATGACCATGTGGTACTGGAGAATTGTCCGTTGCTTGGAAAATGGGTTGCAAATAATCCGGACGTTCATGGAATTCAGTAAGCATATTGATGTGGAAGGTTTTATGCTTCCCATCAATATCGACAATATAGTCGACATCGGAAATTTTCGATATTATATCGTACGGACCTTTCCAAGAAATAAGTAATCTGTTTTCCCTACAAGGTAGTAATACAAATGCTTTGTCACCAGGACAAAGTTGTCGTAAGCATCTCTTCTTATTGGCAAATTGCCTTGCCTTCTGTTTCGCAAATTCAGAAGAAGAAGTTGCTAATTTGCATGCTTCGATAATCTTTTGTCTCAACGCGATGACATATTCGTAGGATGACTTTGTGTCATCGTCAATATTGTCAGATGTTATGAGATCGTGAAGCAACGACATAGGGCCACGCGGACGCGCGCCAAAGACGAGTTCAAAGGGAGAAAATCCCGTATGTTCATTGGGTACCTCTCTGTAAGCGAAGAGGGCCGCAGGTAAAACTCTGTCCCAGTCCTGAGGATGATCCTCAGTTATCTTCCCCAGTAAGTTTTTAAGTGTTCTATTAAGGCGTTCGACCATACCATTAGACATTGGATGGTAGATACTACTTAAAGATCTATCTATCTGCAGAGTAGACATTACTTGAGACATGGTATCTGATATTAGTTGGGTGCCATGGTCTGACAATATCTCTCCGGGGAACCCCAGACGAGAAAATATAAGCCAAAGAGCATCTGCAATATCAGCAGTAGTAATGCTCTTCAGAGGAATAGCCTCTGGCCAACGTGTGCACATATCAACACACGTCAAGATAAACTGATGTCCTCTGGCAGACTTGATCTTAAATGGACCAATTATGTCTATGGCCATTTTTTGGAACGGCCGAATAGGAATGTCCGCCGCCTGAATGGGTGCAGCATGCCGTGGACCTTTGGATTTAACTTCCTGACATACTTTACAAGATCGACAATAAATCCGTATGTCCTTGTTTACCAATGGCCAAAAGAAAGCCGCAAGGACTCTTGACTTAGTACGGGAAAAACCCATGTGTCCAGCACACTGAGAGTCGTGAGCGTGCTGCAAAATTTTAACTCTCAAATTCTTGGGAACCAGGATTTGAGAATGACTTGACGTAATGGAGTCTTGAACCATACGTACAAGTACGCCATTCTTCTTTGTAGTCCACGATTTACGACTTGTGTCTTTATTCGGATCACCTTTAGTTGCAAGAATGAAGAATTTCTTCAGAGTGGGATCATCTTCTTGCTGTTTTATAAACGAGTCACGAGAAATTACCAAGGGATATCTTGGTTATGCACTTCATTATTTTCAATAGATGAAGTTTGAGGCATATTAAGAGCCTGAGCTCTAGTGACTACAGCGTTAGCAATCTGCATGTTTTGCCTTTCCCACGTGGAAATTTGTTGCGGAGTGCATTCTTTGACTCCATGAATGCGACCGATGATGAGGTCAGCGATCGGATTCGGAAGAAGACATGCGTGTACATCTCCTGTAAAGAAAGGAGTAGCAATCCTAATGATAGCAGTAGAGTATTTCTCTAATGTGCCGCCAAATGTTACACATTTGACTACTTGTCCAGTGGCACGGGAAGGATCTACGAGTGACTGCCTAACACCAATTGTGGTGCATCCAGAATCAAATAGCACAGAGACTGGATTGTTATTCACTAAACCCTTATGTAAGACAAGAGAACCTCTTCCATCATGCGCGACTGATGCCGGAAGAGCAGGAAGAGGATGGCCACAGCTTAAAGTAGACACTGTGGTTGGCTCAAATAGCGTTTTGCATTGGGGGCACTGAGATGCTCTCCCAAAATCAAAAGCGGCACATGCCATATTACTAGCATCATTATTATCTTTACTCTGTTTATAGGCTTCATTGGACTCTTGTTGTGCAGAGTTTGCCTGAAAATGTGGTTTATGTCTTTTGTATTGAGATCTACCTCGGTTATTATCACCTCTGTAGTTATTGTTACCTCTATTGTAACCCCTATTTGGGTTTGAGTCATAGTTCCCTTGGTTACCATTATCATATTCATTATAATGAGTATCTCTGTAATTATGATCTTGTTGACTCCAAGACGGATAACCCTGATAGTTTCTATAATTACTTCCTCTACGGAAATTCCTATAATTATGACCACCCCTGTGTCGAGAGCTATCAGCTCGTCTCCAGTTCTTTGAAGAAGAACCCTGAAATGATTGGTTACCTTGGTTTTGATAACTATTATGGTTACCTTTTTTATCAAATCTGTTTTGAGGTCCCTGAAATCTGTGTGAATAATTGGGATTGTATGGTGTTGCTGAAGCAACTGGCATACTCTCCTTAATCTTAGTGTTGCCAAAAGTCACGTCGGGGTGTGCAGTGACATATTGGGAACAATATTCTTCCATTTCTTTTAGAGATTTGGGTTTACGCTCATGTATAAATTCAAGGAAAGGTTTGTTCACACATGACATAATCTTATCTCTGAGCAACAAATCCATAAGTCCTTCATACGTTTTTTTCTGTTTTGGAAAGCTCAATCCAACGATCAACTGTGAGACGTGCCTTTGCAGTGAATTCTGAGAATTCTACACCCGTCTCAGGCACCATCGTTTTAAATAAAAGGCGATAGCCTTCCTCACTTAGCTGATATTTTTTTTTTATCAAAGCCGCCCTAATGACATCATAATTATCCTTATCTGCTTCTCCTACAAGGCATAATCTAGTCAAAGATTCACCTTTCAAGTTTTCTGATAATTGATTAGCGTATTGTGATTTATCCACATTATGTGTACGACAAGAACGTTCAAATCTATCCAGCCAGAATGTAATATCGTCACTGGACTGATTGAACGGTGGAACCTTAACCTTGTAAGTAGAAGGTTTACCATTACCACTAGATGCCTGATTAACATTACTCATACTTGTCAATCTCAATTTCTCTAACTCAAATTCATGTTCTCTTATTGCTTTTTTCTCTTCAGCATCTAATCTTTTTTGTTCAGCCTCCCTGTCTAATCTTTTTTGTTCAGCTTCCCTGTCTAATCTTTTTTGTTCAGCTTCACTGTCTAATCTTTTTTTGTTCCGCAGCAGCTTCTCTTTCTAATTTTTTTTGTTCAGCTTCACTGTCTAATCTTTTTTGTTCCGCAGCAGCTTCTCTTTCTAATTTTTTTTGTTCAGCTGCAGCTTCTCTTTCTAATTTTTTTTTTGTTCAGCTTCAAATCTCCTTTCCTCCACCTGCATCTGCAATTTCTTTTGTTCAGCAGCAGCCTCAGCTTCTCTTTCTAATCTTTTCTCTTCCGCCATAGCTTTTCTTTCTTCTGCAGCTAATCTTTTTCTCTTCTGCAGCTAATGCTTTGTCATATTGAGCAACTGCCCATTGTTCTAATTGTTGACCAGTCTTATCAAGGGCTTTCCCTTGTGTAATGAAGTATTCTAATGTAGCCATGATGTCTAACAATAATACTAATCACCTGAATCAATAATAATACCACAAGTTCTCAATGACTTGATTAATCAGTATACTATCCCAATATCTGTGGGTCACAAGCCTTTAATAAGGTCTTGTATAATAGTAATAATAATCAGGTACTGGTTTATACCATAATCCAAGTGCAGTGCACAGGCAATTGTGTCTTATGAAATATACCTATATAAAACATATGTCAACCAACAGAATACATAAAGTACAAATAGGACTGACAATACAAGAACGTTTGCAGAAATCAAAATAAATCAAATAGGGAAATCAATGAAAATAATCACTGAATCTGCAAAGAATAACAACACAAATGACGTCACAATATATGAATATAAATTGAGAATAGAACTGAAAGATAGAAAAGGTTAGACCAACAAATTACAAACAAATCAAAACAAAACTAAAGAACAAAGAAATATTACAAAAATAACAATAATTACAGACTTCACAGCTAACACAAAAGCAACAGTTGTCGCAGCAAATTTTCAATCAAGAAAATTGCACCTATAGAAAACGCCCACAACGGACCCTCTATGACGTGGGATATTCTGTTGTGAGGACGCCGCCCAACCTTAAACACAACCCGCTGACATAGAAACTAACATACTATACAAACAAATAACATGTAAACATAAATATATATAAATTATGTGTATGATAGTATGTGTTGCAAAATAGGCTCAGTCTTACAGTAATGGCAAAGTTATTTTTATGAAAACAAACAAACTGCCACTTTATTCAATTAAACATTCTGGCCTTAAATATTAAAGTTCATATATGGAAAACAAGAAGATCCATCGATGAAAATAGGACTTCTTAGTTCACTCATACTGTCTTCCTGTTAACATTGACAAGAATTGATCCAACTGTTCTGTGAAACTCTATAATGTCTAATGTAAAAAATGTCAACAACGCTGACCTACATACTGCATTCACCTGACAGGTCACGTGACGAAGTGTTGACAAAGAGCAAACCAATACTGCAAGTGTGTCGTATCAGCCACAGGAAACGGTCTGGTATCGGTAATCTGTTGACTTCTGAACTTCTGCGAGGTCAAACCCAGAAAGCTGGTCCACCAGTTGATAAGGTTGATAACGTTGGATTTTTATTCCCGTTAATGATATCCACCAAAAGATAGATATAAGTGGATGGAAGCAGACATCATCATCATCATCAGTTGATAAGATCTCTATGGTGTTGTTTGCTCCACTGTAGTGTATGGAATGTCAACTTGACCTACGCAGTGGTGTGTAGACATGGATTGAGTGTATAATGTGCGAATGATGATAAAGGTTCGTGGTGTTGACAAAAAATGTTCTTTTCTCACACTCATGTATGGCTGGAAGTCATCGACACCAACGACTGTGTACCTTTTCTAAAGTTTAATTGGACGTACACACTCGACAGCACAGATAGTGACAAATCACAGGTTGCCATAATACATCATAGTACAGTGGATAAATGGTCTTGCAATGTTACATGGGCACTCATGTAGAATAAGTGTATAATGGACTGTCAGTAGCCAAGCACTCAGTATCGCCCATACATATATCATCTGACTTCACTGACTGAGCACGTCAGCTTATAAACAATATTTCAGATGGCTTCTAAACCTAATCTCGTCTAGCGACGATTCTTCAACATAATGTTCAGCACATATTTTTCCATATAATAATATTGAACCGCTAATAACGGGTTCTCATGTGTAGCAGTGATCTCTGGACTAAACAAGCGATAATACGGGCATCCCTTTTCTCTTCTTGAAAGTCACTACATGTTTTGGTTCCAAGATGGCTTCACTCGTGAGCTGTCACTCACGTTTGGATACAGATAATGAATCTGTCCTAAAGTTAGTCATTCATAAAACATTTCATTGCTCTGTAGATTTGATCATGAACAATTGACTGCAATCTACAGGATATAGTGCTGCTAGGAATCGAAGTCGTTTTCATCGAGTCAAATATATTCTCTTAGACATTCAAATCGTAACTATCGAAAATGGTGGCTTCGATCGAGAGTTCATAAGAGTATCTTTGATTACCTTGGTATAGGAAATATGAAACTGCCATTCCTTGGCAATACGACTAAACACTGGGGTAAAGCATACACGATAGGTTTAGACGACTATCACCTTCCCCACAAATACTGAGATCACTTTTTCCCCGGCGACAGGCCGACATGGAAAACACACAGTCCCTATCAGGACGAAGCCAAATCACACCACACTCTAGCGACACATCCGCCGAATAGCCTTCGACCTCTCTAGAGACAACAGAACATATAGTTCGACTTAGATATGTAAAGATATACAGATATAAGACAGACTCGTCCTACTCAGACAAACAATACACATAAATTCAGGCCATAGATATTCTGAAGCAAGAACAATCTATTATTACCCAAACAACGAATAAATCGCAGTAAAAAGGATTTATCCGCGGAGTTTGATCGAAAGAGCCGACACAACTTTCAACGCTACCAGTACTATTATAACACCCGAGGATTAAAACGAACATTGTCAGTACTGATCCATTACATTGTTCTTTTTGGAGCGCTAAACCGAGAAAAAGCGTTAAACTCGCAAATAATTAATTTTTCCGTAAAGAATTAATAGAAGAAGCATCAAAATCTCAATTAACGTTCATGTGAGGTTGGCTATGCAGCTGTATTAAAATTAATTTAAAAAAGTGGTTAAAAAAAATAAAACATAAAAGTTTACATTTTAAAAGCTATATAATATAATGATCCTGGAATTGTCAGACGTAAACAAAACATGTTGGATGTCTCTGTACCTTGCAAGCAAGAGTATTGCATTTCAAATATTTTAGACTCATATTATTAGAGGATTTTAATCGTTGACTACTTTATCACTTGTGGCCCGGTTGTAAAATGCCTTACGTCTGCTCTGGTTCGTTTTATCTTCTTGATTTTCGAAGTACTCGTGCTGCTTTACTAATAAGTCGACGAGAACCTTATCACTACATTTCCACAGTTAGTGGCTGACGATTTGTATAAGATCGAATTTTTTAAAGCGTACAACAGAAATGTGGCATAAAATTTAAATCAACATTTTTGCAATAGCGATAAAAGCTAATCAGGGATTGCTGTATATAATATATATATAAAATTTTTATATATATATATTTATATATATATATAAAAAATAAATTTATAAATATTATATATAATATATATAACTATATATATAATATTTTTATATTTTATTATTTAATATATATAATAATAATTTATATATATATATATATAAATATATATATATACGAATGATTTTAAGTACTTTAAGATAGATCAGGTTTTCTGCAGCATGTTAAGCAGCCGTGTCTTCACTGCAAGTGGGGGCCTGCATTTTGAAACCATTCATGGGTTAAACTGAGGCGGCATTAGAGAATTCAGCTGCCGGGATGAGCGGTTTCGCCTCGACACCTCTAGCTGTGGAAATTAATTAAAGTCTAACAATGAAAATTAAGTGAATGCAATTCCAGACCAGTTTTAAGATAGTTATAATTTACAGCCCACAAAAAAAAAAAAAACAACAAACAAAACGTAAACAAATAAAAACATATAACGTTAAATTCTACTATGTCACGCTTTTTCGTTTTTTGAAAATTTTGCTAATAAAGGATTTATATTGGATGCATTGGCCTGAGCGAAAACAGTGTCAGAGAAGAAACACAAATTTGAAGTTTAGTTTGACGGAAAAAAAATACGTGAATTCTGCTTTACGCGCGTCCTTGCCCTTAGCGATCCTGGTCATCCTGCAGTCTATATCTGGCCGGCCTTGTATGAAGCAGATAAAACTGTCGATAATATTCTTAATAACTTTATTGTGATCTATCTATGGAGACTGACAGTACAAATATGATCAGTATGTAATGTCGCTCAGTGTATACAGCATTTCCTAGAATGTTATTGTTAAGTCTCGCCTATCCTCTTATAATGTCGAATTTTCTCATTCATCATCGGCCTCAGTACTTTATATAATTGAACGAACAACATGTAGGAACACGCCACCAAATACAATTTATGTAGTTTTAAATATTGTAAGAAACGAAAATAAGACCAAACAGGCAAGCTTACACCAACAGCAGGGGCTTTTATCATCTTAAACGTCAAACGTCATTTCCTGGGCGACAGTACAATTAGTCTATAAATAATTAACTCACATTAACGCTTCCCCCCCCCCCTCCCCCCAATACAAACAAACAACAACACACAAATTGGATATTGCAAAGATCACGTAACATGATATAACATTTTTGTTTTCAGACATAAAAGATCACACAGCATCATGGGTAGCATCTTTGATGTAGTAAAGATCACATACATATAGACGATCTGTGATGTAAGACTAGATCACATAACATGATAGACGATTTTTTAATGTAAAATTAGATCACAAAACTTGATGGAGGATCTTTGATGTAGACTAGATCACATAACATGATTGGAAGGGGGGGGGGGGATCTTTTTGATATAGAATAGATCACATAACATAAAAGAGAATCCTTGGGATAGAATAGATCACATAACACAATGGTAGATCTTTGAATAGATCACACACAACATGATGTAAAAATCTTTGAAATAGAATAAATCATAGATAATCTTTGATAAAGAATAGATCACATGGCATGAAGACAGATCTTTGAGATAGAATAAATCACATAAAATAATGGACAATCTTTGAGATAGAATAGATCACGTAACATGATAGACTCTTTCCTGTCCATCTAACTTCCCACTTGTAGCAATATCTCCCTCTTGCAGGTTTGGCTTCACCTTTTCATTTTGGTTTTCAGCACAGTATTATGTCCTTTTACGCGACCAAAATATTTAATTTGTTCCAATTTGATCTTATTCTTTTTTTTTTTAAATTCTTAACGTTTCTAGGACTCATTATTTAATTTCTTCTCTTTTCAAGAGATGCGCCCAGTGTAATGGGGTAACGCACTATCAGCGAACCGTAAATGATTTAGGATATTACATTCCTAATTTCCCATTACACAAATTTAATAAGACAATCCTCCTTCCGGTGGAGTTTACTGAAAAAGAAGAGTTTAAAATAAATAGTAACAAGTAGCAAACATTAATTAATCAAGAATTGAAGAAAACGAAGCGATATATACTGGACACCAAACAACATGATAAATCTATTCAGAACTGTCAGAGAACATCAAGCACGTTAGAACTTGTGGAGAGAGACACAATGCGTGTGCCAGAAGACAAGGTACTTACGGAAGAAGAAGAATTTAATTAATCCTATTAAACTCCCTCTGGTGACTTCATTAGCTTTCCCGTGGCTTAAAATTGCACATCAGTGTCAAAAACATTTGTTATCTCATAGCACCCAACTTGTTTGCCATGAAAACCTTGTAAGATTTTCGCTCACGATATATTTTAGTTTGTTGACATGGAAACTGTATAAGAGATTTCCTCACGCAAATGAATATTGGGATCAGTCTTTGATCTGGTATGTTCGTGTCTAGAAAGATTAATAATAAAATATTTGATATGACATGATTTCCCCAATTTAAGCCTTATTTAATACTTTACTACTTACGTTTTGTCATGGTGTCTCTACTACTTGGATGCCTAGCCGCTGACTGACAAGGCAGTCAGTGACCGTCACGCTTAGTGGTGTCTTGTAGGGCAGCAATGAACTCTCACCACTTTTCTCGGTCAGCAGACATCCGTAGTACGGTACCCCAAACTGAAGTTCAAGCTTTTCTTCTCGATCTACTTTGTACTTTACCATGATGACAATCAATCAATATCCTTTAACTCTCTAAGAAGCATTGACCTTCCACAAACACATGCCAAGTCCTACAGTCACGTGGGCAAGTCCTACATGTACAGTTCACGTGCCAAGTCCTAGAGTCACGTGCCAAGTCCTACAGTCACGTGCCATCAGCTCAAGTCTTTCCATGTCTGTTTCATCATTTTCACTTCTGTCTCCAGTTGTCTTCTCCATGTGGGTTTTATTTTTGTTTGGTCAACCTCTACTTCTTTTACTCTGTGGGTTCCAGAACAAAATATAATAATAAATATAATGCTATAAATACTTCTTTTTCTCCAGCATCTTCTTCTCGTATCTTGTTCCACTGGCACTTGTCTGGTTCTCGTCAACAGTTCCACATTAACCTTGTCATACCATTTCAATCCTTCTATAGTCCGTTCGGAAATTCGTGCCCACAGAAAGTGTCAATTTTCTCCAAAACTGTTTGTTGTATGGACATGAATTTTTGCATGCAGTCTTAGATTTTTCCATGCAGTTATTAATATATTTTTTGCCCTTGCAAAACTCATGTCATGTTCGAATTTTCTTCTTTACGTTATATAAACAACTCTTACCGTTGTCTGGGTTAATTTTTCTTAGTTTTACAGGAAAGTTACAAGATCCGTTCAAAAATATATATATATATTTTTTTTTAATTAGTGTAGTGACTACATGTCCGCACGAGTGCGCACCTATTGTACACAGTCGCGAGTAACTAATTAAAAAAAAATATATATATTTTTGAACGGATCTTATACCTTTCCTGTAAACTACTAAAAATTAACCCAGACAACAGTAAGAATTTTTTATATAACGTAAAAAAGAAAATTCGAACATGACATGAGTTTTGTAAGGGCAAAAAATATATTAATAACTGCATGGAAATTCTAAGACTGCATGCAAAAATTCATGTCCATACAACAAACAGTTTTGGAGAAAATTGACGCTTTCTGTGGTCAAGAATTTCCGAACGGACTTATAATCTACGCAAGCATCCATTTATGAAAGTTTGTAACTTTTTGGTTTTTGTTGTTTTTTGTTGTTCTCCATGTTTCAGAGCCATACAATAGGACTGAATTGATATATGAGTTGAAGATTCTTATTTTTGTGTTGGACTTGATTTCTCTTGATCTCCATATATTTCCCAATGCAATGAAAGCTCCTCTTGCTTTTTGTATTCTTATTTTGATATCAATGTCTGTCCTTCCAACTTTGTATTGCCACGATGTACGTGTAGAAACATGTAACATCTTGAGCTACGTGTAGCTGTGATCTTGCACGTACTTCATGTGGTCCCAGAGCAGATACTACGGTGGGAGAGTGAAGAGGAGACTCTAATATTCTAGCTTTATAAGGGGGTTATCTGTATCTTTCCCAATTGCCTTTGCCTTCCCTAACTCAAAAGCAAAGTCACGTTACTCCACCGTGTAATAACAGATTGGTGCAGAAGTCGCCACTACAAGATGACGTCAGTGCTGTGTTGCAAGCTTCCTGCATGTGGGCTGCAGTTGTGGTTCAATGCTTCATAAGGAAAATAGCTGATGAATATGGACGTCTGAAATGTGAAATGACCTCGATTTGAGCCGATCCCTTTGCCTCGAGAAGCAAGGGTTGTAATTGCTCTGCCAGTCGACTCTCAACTTACACTTCATACATGTACTTAAATGTCGCCTGTGTACGAGTACTGGATGCAATAATACGCACGACTGTCAATTTTTATGTACATGTAATCAATACATTAATTGTACACATGTAAACATAGTCATAGATTGCTTTACAAAGCAGTCCTTGTTCTGGAACCCAGAGTAAGAGAGGCAGAGATAGACCAAGAAACACGTGGAAAAGAGAACTGGAGATAGACATGAAAATGCTGAAGAAAAAATGGAAAGAGCTTGGACTGGTGGCACAGGACAGGAGGGCTTGTCATGTGTTTGTTGACGGCCTATGCTCCTCTCGGAGCTAATGTGTGTTGATTTATATTGATTTATTGAAACAGTCACGTAAGCTTATGTTTGACTGAGAATGTAAGCAAAGTCAAGTGTTTAATTGATTAGCTAAAGACAGGCAAATGTGACAGTATACTTGTGTAAGTTAATACACGGGGGTATGAGAAGAGTCTAACTGTGCAACTGTAGACAAATGAAAGCATGTACCAGATAACAATAGACAAACATACGAAAGGACTCTGCACTTCTCACTAATTACAGTTCTTTCATGCATTTACCTTCCAGCTCCGCGTGTAGCATAAGACTTCAACAAATATATGCCAAGCCTTTTTGTCCAAGTCTTTGTTATACCTGTCATGTCTATGCCCTTACCTTTATCGTTTTTTTTTATCGTCTTCTCAATATCTCTTATCCTGAGGATTTCAGACCACGGACTTCTTTCTCTATCTATCTATCTATCTATCTATCTATCTATCTATCTATCTATCTATCTATCTATCTATCTATCTATCTATCTGTCTATCTATCTATCTATCTATCTATCTATCTATCTATCTGTCTGTCTGTCTGTCTGTCTGTCTATCTATCTATCTATCTATCTATCTATCTATCTATCTATCTATCTACTCATTTTTTTATTATGATTGCATACTGTAAATGAATGCTGTTATGGTAACTTTATAATGTTGCATGCCTTTAAATTAATGCTTAAAGCATCATGTGGGAATGAAAGGATATAGTATGCAAGATTAATGAGAGTGGAAGGGCAGAATGTTAGACGGGCCTGCGCGCCCAATTCTTTACCCTTCGAAAATAAAGTAAGTTCTATCTATCTATCTATCTATCTATCTATCTATCTATCTATCTATCTATCTATCTATCTATCTATCTATCTATCTATCTATCTATCTATCTATCTATCTATCTATCTATCTATCTATCTATCTATCTATCTATCTATCTATCTATCTATCTATCTGTCTATCTATCTATCTATCTATCTATCTATCTATCTATCTATCTATCTATCTATCTATCTATCTATCTATCTATCTATCTATCTATCTATCTATCTATCTTTCCATCCATCCATACATCCATCCATCCATCCATCCATCCATCCATCCATCCATCTATCTATCTATCTATCTATCTATCTATCTATCTATCTATCTATCTATCTATCTATCTATCTATCTATCTATCTATCTATCTATCTATCTTGTCTGTCTCTCTATTCATCTGTCTGTATGTCTGCCTGCCTGTCTGTCTGTCTATCTTTCTTTATGTCTGTCCCGCACACAGCCTTTCTCTGTATCTTGAAATAAACATATTTAAATATTTTTATCATTATTTCAAATCCTGCCCTTCATACAATTGTAATAGATACAGTAATTAAACATTACAAGCGGGAAAAAATGACAGTACCTGGGTATATTAATATTCTGGCCATATTACGAGTATTAATTATTTTAAATTATAATGTATAATATATTTGTGTGTGAGAAACATGTATTTATTTATTTTGCACTACACACTTCGAGTGATAATGGACCGTTGGGGTGTAATTAAAATGTAAATTATTATATTGTTGATTTTATTGTAACTATTTGATCTAAAAGTAAAATATTTAAATCACTGACTTCTTGTATCTTGTATTACTGGTATAAATGACTGTGTTGTTGGATTGAGTTTTTTGTTTTTATGTCTTGAACGTGGTGCTACTGAGAGTCGTGTTTTGTTCTTTTGGATTAGGTAAGGGGTTTTGCTCTAAATAAACGATTCTTGACACTTCTTAGAAACGATATTTTTTTAACAATTATAATTGTGTACCTAACTGATGGTTGTCGTAGATTTTTGATAAGGGAATTAAGACATAGATTGGTCCCTTCTGAATAGGACTAGAACAGGTGTAGCTCAGTGGGAGATAAGGCAAAGAAATAGATTTTCACGAGTGAGATGGTGGAAAATAGGTAGAGTCTGTCCCTTAAATCGAGAAACTTTTCTCATTCAGCCTTTCTCTACAACAAGACTTTGTTAGTCAGACAGTCTACCATACTATATATTAATATATATATATATCATCACTCACATACACACACACGCATAAGTGACGACAGTTACAGGTACAGACGAGGAAAAACTATATCAATGGAATAGGGATCTTTTGGAATGAGCTGACCAACGCACGTACATAAAGTTTATGTAAATTTTATTTATCATAAAGAAACTTCACAACAGCCATATATTGAATATCATATCAAATACAATTAAACATAGGTTAATGGATTAATAAAGAAAATGGACTCATAGGTGTAAACCTCCTTCCCTCTGTTGAGATAAGATCCCGTTAGAAGAGAAGTTATTAACCCCCAAAAAGTCAAAGGTTTTTACGCTATGGTCTAGGATTTCCCTCTACAATAAAGAACAGAGTTTATACGTTAATCTATTCTGAAAAGGGACGGCATTAGCAAAACTTGCAAAAAAAAAATACAAAGTTAGTACACGGGTTACAAAATGAAAGAATTATTCATCCCTGTTTTCTCTAGCTCTGACAAACCTGTGATCACAACCAATCACTCTTACCTAATAGGTGCTTTCACAACATCTGGAACAATCGTTAAGGTACACACAGCCCATCCAAGGTTTAGTTATTGGCGAATCAAGCCCCAATTTCTCCAAAGACTAATTATTCAAATGATAAGAAACGCTTGATTCGCTACTGTTAGTAGGATGCTGATTATGTCACTTCAATTTTGTCCAGGTAGTAAAATAATTAAGAGCTCTAATGTTCACAGTGTACAGTAGCTTGGAATCTTCAATTGTTAAATCGAGTGACAGGTAAATACATATGTTCAGGATAAATCTTCTTCACAACACAGTGGTCGTTATTCAGGTAATGTCAATGTTTGATAATGTCGCCACCACAGGCTGAATATATATGAACTTGGGAAAAGAAATCTGGATATTCTATAAGTCCGTTACAATTTATTCTTAATATTCTTTGGGTTGATACTCTGTCTCTTTCTGGGTGTAAAACCACGAGGCCAGACAGGTCACCTTGAAAACCCAATATTTATCTCAGAATGTTCTTTTGTAAGGTTATACTCAATGGAAGCCGCTGGTAAGGTTTAGGGTTTGACCCAAATACTGTGTAAAGAGAAAAACATACACAAATACTTAACCAATATATAGTATTCACAATCCTATCCTTACCCCGCGTAAAATATAATATATTTATCCACTTCGGTTATTTAAATTAAATTGAAACTTACAAGCTTAGAGCTAGTCTTATCGTTTAAAAACTCCCGTGAAATAAATTTAAAAAAACAATCATCACGAATTAGAAATAAATACATATTTTGTCAATACTCATGATGAACATTGCCTTTATTAGTCAGTTTAAAATATTCTCTCTGGTTACTAGCTATTAATTAATTTTTTTCTCTATAGCTGGAAAAGTTTAGCTAGAAATTATTATTTATTCTGCTAACCACTTTAACACAGTAAAACCTAGAGAAATATAATTGACGATTTTACCACTTAAATCACTCCAACTACTAGTAGATATATTACCTTCACACAAACTTCTAAGACTATTTTCCAACGAAAAACTAAGAACTTCACTTAATACAAAGGATTCTAGAAATCGAGCTAGATGTCTTTACAGTCTGATGAGTACTGGATAAATTTTAGTTAGAAGGCTGGGGTAAATATATCTGAAATCAAAGGGAATGGTTCACTATTACCGAAAACCAGACTCTCTGCCAGATCTTAGCACCTTCGGAGAATTCTTCGTTCAGCTTTCGGCTTTTGCATAAATCAAAGCCATTCTCCACGCTAGAGCCGAAAACCAGAACTCACACTTTTTCTTAGATCAGGGATAACTTAATTGACCAGACCGTGCGAGATTTCTTTGATCGAGAAAAAATCACACTATGTACCACCCGCAGACGTGGTCATCGAGCGAAGCCCGTCTTTGATCTGGCAATTCGCCATGTAATTACTTTTCTAGCGAACGGATTACAGGGGAGGTAAAGAGAAATTGTCTGCTCCATTCTACTCAAATTATTCAAATTTATTTCCCCCTTTTCACTCTCTGATCTCTTACAGCGATTTTGAATCGCTGGCGTTAAAAAAATTACGGCTCAACGTAGCTAATAGGTCTGCTCGAGAACAAACATCAAAGAAATAGCGAACAGAAATAAATTACGTGCTAAATTAGAAAAAGGGACAGATCTCAGAGTGTATAGGGGTTTTTTTGTTAACCAACAGGCGTAGGTGAAAGCTAGGTAAAAGAAAAGTGTTGATAAAGAAGTAGATAGATGAAAGCTTTTTTCATAATCTGTCACAATGGTAGCGGTGGTCGTGGTAATATCGATAAAGATGACGATTCTGCACGCAGTGATGACAATAATGCAGCAATGTTTAAAAATAAAATCAGAAATATCATTTTCACGTGTTATAAAAAAATTGCTTCATACAGCTCTATACATGTTCTTATTTGAGATAATTGTATATGTGGTTGTGGCGTGTTTCACATATCACTGGCGTTTATATTCCATTACAATAACGTAAATGAAAACAACCCAAGTAGAACCGTTAGAGGATTAAACGTGACCCCGTAACCAATAAATCCTCAAGTGTTCTCAACATTTTTAACGAGAACATTTATTTGCACATTTGACTTCACTGGTATTCATCTTTTAGGAAATACTATGCAACTTGTATGTGTCCACATGCATTTATCAGTTATCCATCTGATGGGAGCCGCACTGGTGTAATGGTTACCACATTGCGCTGGCGATCAGGTGTTCAATGTTCAAGCCCGGGCGTGGGCATTTGAAGAAGTGTCATCGGGATTTTGACTGAATAACCTGAACGGCTCCTGAGATAAACCCTCTGTGAATGGGAATGAGCGAAGCTCCTGACCGGGTTGGAAGGAAAGTCCACAGGCTCCCCAGCCTCGCAATGACATGTCGTTGGGCCGAAGGGCTAAAAGCCCAAGTATCGCTGGTTAAGGGAAAAAAAAATCCATATTATAACCTGTTCTGCGTTCATCTTTAAACGCAATTCTCTGAAACTAGTGATCTGCGCCACGTAATAATATGAATTCTATTTACACACGATCTATATTAAATACACTGGACACTATTATATAACTGGCAGACTAGGGTTTTGGCATGATGTGGCATATTTTTTTCTTTTGCTTTGAAGGTACCGCAATACAGGCAAGCTTTGCACCGCTTATCGGATACGTTAGGGGAAAGTGTGGGCAGGACAGAGAGCAGAAAAAAAAACATGGTGATCTGAAAGTTGCATTTTCAGGAAAGAAAATTAAAAGCTACAAGAGTATGCAGTGTATAATACTGATGGAAATGTTCGAATTTGTGAGAGGATATTTTGAATAATGAAAATCCAGAAGGAAGATGCGAAGACGTGAGTAGTATTAAAGAAATTTAAAGTTTGGCTTAGTCTTCACATCTAGTACGATCAAAACTTTAGAAAATCCTAATAAATACATGCCTTAACAGATTTCGATAAAAATCATATGAAATGATAGCTCCCAAATAGGAAAACAAAAGTAGGTGGATAAGAACGGGACAGTTGACAGTGTTTAGTGGTACGGAGGAAAAGTTGGTGGGAGAAATGCACATAGTCACTCAGACGGATCGATTTATAAGAAAACCGATGCCCCCAGCGGAGGAAGCTCTCCGATACGTTCGCGCTCAAAGTATATAAAGGATCAGCGCTGCGTTGAACACCCTAAGATGATGTTAAAATTCAATTTAGAAAGATTTAGAATTATACAGTGGAATTGTAGGGGTATCAAAAAGAATTTTACACCCCTACTAGCAGACACAGGAGGAACTACTGATATATATGCTCTTCAAGAGACCCTTTTAAACCCTAATAATAGATATAGTTGTAAGAGCTTTAAGATACTTAGACACGATAGGAAAGAAGATAGAGGAGGTGGTGTCGCAGTCTTAGTTAGCGAAAAATTTAAAATTATAGACTGGGAAGTGTTTAATACAACCAATATAGAAGGTATCCAGGTTACTATAGCAGCTGAACCAAACAATCTAACAATCCTAAATGTATATGCTAAAGATGGCACAATTAAAGATGAAGAAATACTAGCCATAAACACCAGAATAGGCTCCAAAACAATCATAGTAGGCGACTTTAATTCCCATCATTATGCTTGGGGTGGATGTCGCATGAAAATATAATTAATAGTAGGTAAAGCTTGACAGCTGTATAGGCGTGATGGACAATAGTGCACACGGACGTGTGATAGTGATGCGCAAGAGAGATAGACAGAAGGCACAGGCTGAGTCAGTGAGTTCTTCACTAAGAAAACCATACACACAGCTCTTCTTGTTTTCTCTGGCGACAATATTACTCTTTTGCACACACTGTGTCACTCACAAATAGTAGGGTAAAGGAGTAAAGTTAGATTGAGGATTTGGTAGTCTGAACTGAACGAACAATCCTATCGAGGTTAACTCAATTTTATTCAATTTAGAAATGTAAATAAATCAATAAGGATTTTTACATCAAATAATAATAAAGATTATCACGAGAAAACAAACTCACAACAATTTGATGATTTTAAAGAAGAAAAAAATTATTACACCAAGAGTGAAAACAAGGATTAAGAATGAATTGTATTAGTAAAGTTCCCGGCAGGCCTGATAGGCTTTTGCTGGAAAATAGGTGAAATACTGTTTGTGTGTAAATGAATGTTTGTTCCTTTGTTCCTTTGGTGTGAATGTTGGAAACAACTTATATCCTGGGGTTCTCTTGGGAAAATATATCGTAATCCAATGCTTGAAATTAACTTCACTGTTCGAATAAGGTATCCACAAAGGGCACAGAATCTGAACACGATTTTATAAATCCAAGATGGGTATCGACTTCACTGTTCGAATAAGGTATCCACAAAGGGCACAGAATCTGAACACGATTTTATAAATCCAAGAAAGGTGTAACGTATCCACAGTTGATGCGATATCCACAGATAACGAATTTGCTTCCAAAGGTGGGATGGAGGGTTAAAATGGGTGGAGTATGGTACGGGTGATGGTTGTTAAGGGTAATATCTGGTGTTGAGAATCGTTGCAATAATTGCAGTAATTGAAGTAATTGAAATGATTGAAATAATTGAAGGGAATTATTGTGACTGGTGGACGAGGACTATATGGCCACTGGCCAAAGGTAACCTCTTTTCAGCAATACGAGACAAGACTTGCACTGCGTAAATCCGCTCCGGAATTTTAGTCTGTTAAGTTAAACTAGAGGGCACTATGTGTGTTTAACTCAAGTCTCCCTATGCATAGTTTTTTTTACTTTACAAGGCTAAGACGTGCGTCTCTCTCTTACAGTATGCTATCACCAAGTGAAGTCTAAACTAGTTTCTTAAAGACAGAGAGAAAGAAAGAATTATTTTCGATTTACCCGCTACATTTTAAACGTTCCCACGATAGCAAAAGTCTCGCTGCAAATTAGTTTGCATATAGAATGTCACTAGTACGTGCTGTGGTTCCGAGCTCAGAAGTATTAACAATGAGGAAGAAGACAGGCCATAAATTTCTAGACAGACGAGTCTGGAAATTCCTAACGAACGTGAACGCTGGTTGACCTTATCTTCACCTGGGTTAAGGTGGGGAAAAGGCAAGTGCGTGCGAAACATTTTTTTCGGAAACTTAGGATATACAGAAAATAAAGCAATATGCAGGATGGACAGAAAATTTCAAATAGACAAATTATCTTCACTCTGCGACAGATACCCCGAACTTAAGTTAGTTGCCCAACTAAATCAGAGAGAGATGACAATTTGACTAGTGTGTATCATTCCCGGTGTCGTCCATTAGTTCCTTCTCTGTACTTCTTCCGAGGTTTCCTCAGATTGTTTCTTATCTGCTGGCGTTAGAAGATTATTTTCTCCACAACTAGCGAGTTTCTCTACTGAATGTCTGCTTAAAAAATCGGCTCCTACATTTTCAGGACCTGGGATGTACTCGACCCTGAAAGAATAGACACTTAGCAAAATAGCCCATCGCATTACTTTTGCATTTTGGTTTTTGCAAGCTGCTAGAAACGTGAGGGGTGCGTGATCCGTTTGCACGACAAATGAGACTCCATAAAGAAATTCGTGGTGCCTTTTTACTCCCGCCACTAGAGCCAAGCATTCTTTTTCAATGGTTGAATAGTTGCGTTCTGCAGCGTTCAATTTTCGGCTAGCATAGGCCACGGGAAAAAGCATTTCCGGGTAGTTTTCATCAGCTTGAAGCAACGTTGATCCTATTCCAAGATTACTGGCATCTACTCTTAGCACAAAGGTCTTTGTGAGGTCTGGGAGGCGTAATATGGGCTTCGTCGTCAGCTTTTCTTTGAGTGTGGTGTAGGCGCTCTCACATTGAGCCGTCCATGTTACCTTTTCAGGTTGACCTTTCTTTGTGAGGTCAGTCAACGGTGCAGTCAAACTATTAAAGTTCTCAATGAACCGTTGATAATAACCACAGAGTGACAAAAACGACCTAGTGTCCTTTTTCGTTATGGGTCGCTTTGCATTTCGGATTTTTTCAACGTTTTTCTCTACTGGCCACAAGCAACCATGAGTTATCGTATGTCCTAAAAATTCAAGTTCTCTGAATCCAATCAGACACTTGCTTGGGCGTGCTGTTAAACCAGTTTCCTTGAGCCGCCTGAGGAGCAGGGCTAACGCTTCTTCATGTTCTTCAAATGTAGCCGTTGCGATAAGAATATCATCCATAAAATTATGAATGGTGTTGCTTTGTAAAGGGTGTAACAGTTTTCTCATCATCCGGGTAAAAGCTCCAGGTGCATTATGTAATCCAAAAGGCATTACATTGAACGTGTAATGTCCGTCACTGGTACTAAAGGCGAGCAATGGTCTAATCTCTTCCTTTACCGGAATTTGGTAATAGCCTTTACTAAGGTCTATTTTAGAGAAAATGGTTGCTCTGCTCAGCTTTGTAAAGAGTTCATTAGGGCTCGGTAATGGTTCTGGTTGGAACTCTGTTACAGTGTTGAGTAACCTATAATCGATGCATAACCGAGTTTCCCCGTTGGGTTTCTGTAGAAGCACTACACTCGAACTGTATGGGGATGTCGATTCAGAGATTATGTTATCTTGCAGTAGCTTGTCAATCTCTTCTCGTAAGCGTTGGCTTTAGCGTATGGGACTGGGTAAATCTTAGTCCTGACAGGCTTAGGATTTAATACTTTTATATCAAACTCCAAGAGGTTGGTTAGTCCCGGTTTATCGGTGAGCACTTCTGAATATTCGGCTAACAGTTGTTTGACATCATGCTGTTGCAATTCAGTTAATGTTTCACAGAGCTTCACATCCGTGTGTGATTCTTCCTGTTTTAGCGGGTATCAGCATATTCGTGGGGGTCATTATCCGCTTCCATTGCAACCGCTAAGGTCAGGAGATGTGCTTGAGGAGCAGCGAGGCGTTCCATGTACTTTTTAAGTAAGTTAACATGATAAATCTTTTCCTTCCCTCGTATGGAGATTTTGTAGTTTGTTCGAGAGATTTTCTCGAGTACTTCAAATGGTCCCTGCCATCCTATCTGAAGTTTGTTATTCCCTGTTGGGAGTAACAGCAGTACTTTCTCTCCAGGTTGTAGTACTCTTTCCTTCGCAGTCTTATTGTACCGTTTTGCATGCTTGGCACGAGCTTGTCGGAGGTTAGTGTTGGCTAATTCCCAACCTATCTTTAACCTTTCCTTCAGTTCTTGCACATATTTTGATGCAGATACAATAGATTCGTCTGCTTTCTGGTCTGTTAAAGACCTAAGCAATGCTTCCAGGGGTCCCTTTATTGGCCGTCCAAATAATAATGTTGCAGGAGGTAGACCAGTGGAGGCATGCGGCACTTCCCTATAGACAAATAAGGCAGCCGGCAAGAATAAGTCCCAGTTTTCTGGTCTTTCTTGTGCTAATTTTCGCAGCATGGTGATGAGGGTCCCGTTATATCTCTCTACCTGTCCGTTTGCTTGAGGATTATAGGGTGAGGTGTGAATATGCTGAGTACGGAAGATCTTAAAGACTTCTTCCATCAGATGTCCTCTAAACTGCGATCCATTATCAGTGAGTATTTGCTGTGGAAATCCGAGCCTTGTGAAAATACTCACGAGCGCTTCTGCGACATGCACAGAATCCGAAGAAGGGAGCGCCACTGCTTCTGACCACATAGTACAGGTGTCGACTAGAGTCAAAATACAGCAATTTCTCCACTTTGTTCTTAAGAGTGGGCCTACTATATCTACAGCTACTCTTTCGAATGGCGTACCGACAATAGGCATTTCCCCCAATGGAGCAGGGGGTGTCCAGTGTCTTGGTGCCACCCTTTGGCACTGCGCACATGATTTTACAAATCGGATGATGTCCATGTTCATCCCAGGCCAGTAATAGTGCGCTGCTATTCTTTGCATGGTAGCATTTTGTCCCATGTGGCCGCTAAAAGGAAGAGCGTGTCCCATCTCTAAAATGTGTGACCTATAAGTAGTTGGAACAACCAACTGGCTATGTTCTTGTCCAGTGTTGCCCGACCTACGGTATAGGAATCCCGATTTTGAATAAAAGTTTCCCTTTTTCAACGGGTTACTGGCAAGTGGCAGTTTCTTAAAACATGGTCCCAGTGTTGGATCCTTGTGTTGAGCATCCTTTAATTCCCGTGGTAGCAGGTTTGTCACTGGTCCTGGTTCCTGTGCTGTCCTCGCCTGACCTCTTGTAGTTACTGCTGCAGCTATCAGAGGTTTTCTTGGTTCCCCCAAGAACACATAGCGACATCCAAGAATTACGTCGTAGATTGGATTCTCCATAATGGCAGCTCGAATCCATCCTTTAACAAATTTTGAATCAATATAAACTTTCGCTATTTTCAATGTCATAGGAGTGTCTCCTTTCACGGCTCCACACAGATCTACTGTCTCCGAGGTTATCTGCTCAGGTGTGACCAAATGTGAAGCGATTATACAGTCAAACTGTAATCCTGTGTCATAAAGACAGTGCACACATTTCCCGTTTGCGATAATTTGATCCGTTACAGAATTCCGTTCTGGTTTACCATATTTTGTTCTGTCTTGACGCTGTTCTGGTGCGTCTCCTTGTAAACACGCCGCCAAGTGCGGGCTGGGCCGATTTCTACATTCTTTTGTATTGTGCGAGGTCTGCTTACAATGATGACAATATTTCCTCTCCCTCCTCATGAAGTAAGGGGGGTTTTCCTGTGCATTTTTCGTGTTTGAGTTAGTTGACCGGTCTCTGCGTGTATCTTGCGTTGGAGCGTTTACCTGTGATCGCTGATTTTGGGTGGGCTGGGTGATTGGTTTAGGTTGAAGTTCAGCAGGTTTGCGTTTGAAGGTTTGAGTCTCTGCTATAGCATTTTGAAACCTTTCTGCTAACGTAAGGATTGGTTCGAGTCGGTCTGCCCCGTGCTCCACTAGGAACTTTCTCATCTCTGGTGACATTGTTTCCTTGATTTGCTCTACCAGGAAGAGTTCATGTAATCCTTCGTAAGTCTTAGGAAATTTTTCCAAATCGCGCCACTTTTCGAGATATGATTCAATCCTAGCAGCAAATTGGCCAAATGTTTCTCCTCCTTCTTTGTGAGATCGGCGAAAACGCTTTCGGTAAATGTCGGCTGTAAGCTGAAAACGCCGTAACAGTGCTTGCTTGAGAGTGTCATAATCATTCTGTTCTGCTGGGGTTAATTTTGTAAAAACTTCGTAAGCCGTCCCTCTTAATCCTTGAGAAAGTTTAAGATTCCACATGCTTTTGGGCAGGCCATACGATGAAGCAGTTCGCTCATATCTATCCAGGAACAGATCAATTTGTTCATTTCGCTCGCAAAATTTTTCCATTGGGAAAGTCATTGCAGGTGAGTTGAGTGCTAGATCAGCAGAGGCGTTGTCAGGTGATGAAGCGTTAGTGGGAGAAGCGGGACGATTTTGAACCTCTAGTTCTTTGAGCCGGAACTCATGAGCCCGTATCCTTTCGTTTTCTTCTCTTTGTTTTTCTATTTAGGCCTCTATGAATGCATTACCTTCTACTTCACTCATTCCAACCTCTTTAGTGTATTTTAAAAGACCCATCCTTAGTTTTAGTAAATCAGTCATTTTCTATATTTCTGTGCAGGTTGTTACACTCTCCCAGTATGTTACACTAGTTTCTGGGTATTACTAATATTTCTATGAAGTATTGTAATACAACAAACCAATACAACTAACTGATAATCAATTTACTAAGCCCCAGGGAGTACTATTAATTCTATGAAGTAATGTAGCTCATTAATGGAAGTTTAGTATAATTGGATTTTTTGACAATTCCTTATTTCTGCTGAATTAAGGTCTCATCACTTGAGTAATACTCAAGTATAAACAATTCCCTTCAATATCTCACACACATACACACTCTACTGCCTGTTAAATGTACCACTTAATTACCTTAGTTAACTATTTAACGTAATTATATAACCCTGAATTAAATTAGTGACAGCAACGTTCTGTTACTTTAAAATTATAATTGTTCTGTTCAGATACTACCAGAAGTGTCGTTGTCTAGGGCGTTATAAAATTATAGTCCACAGTATAGACTAATAGTTCAAGATTCCTTACAGTTTCTGCAGAACAATTTAAAGACAAGATTCCCTGTAGTCACTGTGAAATAAGAATCCAGAAATTAAAATCCAAGGACGAGATTCCCAATATTTGTCGCATGAAAATATAATTAATAGTAGGTAAAGCTTGACAGCTGTATAGGCGTGATGGACAATAGTGCACACGGACGTGTGATAGTGATGCGCAAGAGAGATAGGCAGAAGGCACAGGCTGAGTCAGTGAGTTCTTCACTAAGAAAACCATACACACAGCTCTTCTTGTTTTCTCTGGCGACAATATTACTCTTTTGCACACACTGTGTCACTCACAAATAGTAGGGTAAAGGAGTAAAGTTAGATTGAGGATTTGGTAGTCTGAACTGAACGAACAATCCTATCGAGGTTAACTCAATTTTATTCAATTTAGAAATGTAAATAAATCAATAAGGATTTTTACATCAAATAATAATAAAGATTATCACGAGAAAACAAACTCACAACAATTTGATGATTTTAAAGAAGAAAAAAATTATTACACCAAGAGTGAAAACAAGGATTAAGAATGAATTGTATTAGTAAAGTTCCCGGCAGGCCTGATAGGCTTTTGCTGGAAAATAGGTGAAATACTGTTTGTGTGTAAATGAATGTTTGTTCCTTTGTTCCTTTGGTGTGAATGTTGGAAACAACTTATATCCTGGGGTTCTCTTGGGAAAATATATCGTAATCCAATGCTTGAAATTAACTTCACTGTTCGAATAAGGTATCCACAAAGGGCACAGAATCTGAACACGATTTTATAAATCCAAGATTGGGGTAACGACTTCACTGTTCGAATAAGGTATCCACAAAGGGCACAGAATCTGAACACGATTTTATAAATCCAAGAAAGGTGTAACGTATCCACAGTTGATGCGATATCCACAGATAACGAATTTGCTTCCAAAGGTGGGATGGAGGGTTAAAATGGGTGGAGTATGGTACGGGTGATGGTTGTTAAGGGTAATATCTGGTGTTGAGAATCGTTGCAATAATTGCAGTAATTGAAGTATTTGAAGTGATTGAAATGATTGAAATAATTGAAGGGAATTATTGTGACTGGTGGACGAGGACTATATGGCCACTGGCCAAAGGTAACCTCTTTTCAGCAATACGAGACAAGACTTGCACTGCGTAAATCCGCTCCGGAATTTTAGTCTGTTAAGTTAAACTAGAGGGCACTATGTGTGTTTAACTCAAGTCTCCCTATGCATAGTTTTTTACTTTACAAGGCTAAGACGTGCGTCTCTCTCTTACAGTATGCTATCACCAAGTGAAGTCTAAACTAGTTTCTTAAAGACAGAAAGAAAGAAAGAATTATTTTCGATTTACCCGCTACATTTTAAACGTTCCCACGATAGCAAAAGTCTCGCTGCAAATTAGTTTGCATATAGAATGTCACTAGTACGTGCTGTGGTTCCGAGCTCAGTAGTATTAACAATGAGGAAGAAGACAGGCCATAAATTTCTAGACAGACGAGTCTGGAAATTCCTAACGAACGTGAACGCTGGTTGACCTTATCTTCACCTGGGTTAAGGTGGGGAAAAGGCAAGTGCGTGAGAAACATTTTTTTCGGAAACTTAGGATATACAGAAAATAAAGCAATATGCAGGATGGACAGAAAATTTCAAATAGACAAATTATCTTCACTCTGCGACAGTGGACAACATGCAGATAATGCAGGAAAGAACCTACTTGACTTTATAGAAAACACTGAACTAATAATACTAAATGATGGAACAGCAACTAGAATTAATCCACAAGCTAACAGGGCAGACTCAGCAATAGACATAAGTATAACAACTAACAACCTAGCGAATGTAAATTGGGAAGTGTTACAAGACACAAACTCAGATCATCTGCCCATCATAATAACCATGCATGAAAATGTCAGTCCGAACCCAGAACCAGAGAAACCGACTTTCAACTATAAAAAAGCAAACTGGGAAGCTTTCCAATCAGAGCTGGAGGGGATGGAATATAAAGACATGAAATCAGATGATACTGACTTGTGGGCGGAAACACTGACCAATGAAATTCTTAAAATAGCAATAAAATATATACCAAATAAAAATATGCCACAGCACCTTAAACCAATAAATAACATTACTAAGAACAGAAGAAAACTATGATGAGTATAAACTTATTAAGAATGAATCTAACAGAATAATATTTAAAGCCAAAGAAACTAACTGGAAGGAATTTTGTCAGTCACTTAAACCTAGCACTCAAATTAAAGAAGTATGGAAAAAGCTTAAGGCAATCAAAGGGAACAATAAGAAAACAATAATGCCAACAATCAAACTACCAAAGAGAGCAGAAACAGATAAAGAAAAAGCAAATGCCCTTGCCGAGTATTTCTATAAAGTCAGTGCAAAAAGTAGCCTTGGACTGGAAGAAAATGAGAGAAGAGAAAGACTTAGGATACAGTTTTCAAAAGAACTACCAGACCAGATAGATGAAACAAACTATTTAGATGCTGATATAACAGATGAAGAAGTAACTAATGCAATAAAAGATAAATCTAATACTGCCTCAGGGCAAGACATACTTAGTTATGAAATCCTTAAGAAAGTACCCAAAAGAACTATAAACATAATAACTTCCCTTTATAACAAAATCTGGAGCTTAGGGAAGATACCAAAAGCATGGAAAGTAGCTATGATAGTACCCATCCTAAAACCCAATAAGGAAGCCCATGATGTAAGTTCATATAGACCTATCTCCTTAACATAACTAGGTAAAATACTGGAAACTGTTGTTAACAAAAGAGTTAAATTCTACCTGGAAAAAAATCAGTTATATAGCCCAAACCAGTCAGGGTTTAGAGCAGACAGAAGTACAGTAGACCAGCTTGTAAGATTAGAACATGAGGTAAAGCTAGGGTTCAAGAGAAAAGAGAAAACCGTAGCAGTTTTTCTAGATGTCGCAAGAGCATATGATGAATGCTGGCGAGACGGAGCTCTTTACAAAATGAAAAAGATTGGCATAACTGGTAAAACCTATAGGTATATAGAAAACTTTTTACAGGACAGGTATTTTGCGGTACAGGTAAACAATGATAGGTCAGATATATATGAATAACAGAATGGGATTCCTCAGGGATCAGTTATTTCACCTTCAATTTTCACTATAACTGTAAATGACCTAGCAGAGGAATTTAACGACATTAAGAATGCAGTATCACAATTTGCAGATGACTGTGCCATTTGGCGATCTGGAAAAAACTTGGACCATGTTTACAAAAAACTTCAAAATCAAATAGACAAAGTTTCAGAGTGGATGAATAGTTGGGGCTTCCAAATTAATGTAAACAAAACAGTAGGTATGATTTTCAGCAAAGGAAATTTAAAAAAAAAATAACAAAATCAATATAACCATTAAAGGACAGAAAATATGTACTTCCTCAACAACAAGATTTCTGGGCATAACTTTAGATAAACAACTAAATTATAATAAACATATAGACAATTTGGTAGAAAGCTGTAGGGGATCCCTAAATATACTAAGGTTTGTAAAAGTTAATGGATGGGGGGCCAGCAATAAAATAATGCTCATGTTCTACAAGTCTTTCATCAGGGGGAAACTGGATTATGCCAGCATAGTCTATGACTCAGCTGCAGCTTCTAACAAAGCAAAACTGGACAGGATTCAAAATGCAGCCATGAGAACCATTACAGGTGCATTTATATCGACACCAGTAGAAGCGCTAGAAGTAGCTCTTGGCATACCTCCCCTTGATCTAAGACGAAAAGAACTGAGATTAAATTATTGGAGTAAAGTAGCACAGGAAGTGACCCACCCAGCACATAAAGCATTTGTCAAAAACCAACCAAGTGTATGGGACGTCCTCTTAAATAAAGATAGATATCCAACAGGGTGGAGAACTATAGAAGACCTAACGCAGTACAAAGAACTATTAAACACAATTGAAAATAGTAATAAATACAGAAGCAAAATACCACCCTGGGAACTAAAAACACCAATCATAGACTACTCACTGACTAAAAAGATCAAACAAAACATAGAAGATAAGGAAGCCAAAATGATAAGTAGAAAGTTCATAGACCAACTAACTAAACAAAGTCTGGCCGTCTACACTGATGGATCCAAGGGTGATAGTGGGCAACTAGGTGCCGGAGTTGTAATACCACAATGGGGAATAAAAAAGAGCTACAGTGTAACTGAAGGGGCTTCGATTTTTACCGCAGAGATGGTATCAATTCTTAAAAGTTTAGAAATAATCGAAGATAACCCACCAGAAGCTGTTACGGTATTTACAGACTCACTATCATCACTACAAGCACTAGAACACCCAGGTAAATGTAGCCGGCCAGACATAAAGGAAGAAATTCTAGCAATTAATACATCACTAGAGAACAGAGGATGTAGGGTGAGGCTAGTGTGGGTTCCAGCACACATAGGTATTGCTGGCAACGAGTTGGCAGACCAGAACGCCAAGAATGGAAGAACAAGTAAAAACAATATAAAAGCAGGACTGGGAAGGTCAGAGATCAAGAGCCAAGTGAAGATAACTATAAATGAGGAATGGAAGACAACATGGAAGAAAAGTAGAAAAGGCAGACACGCGTTCAAACTGCTGAAAGAACCAACAAGGACGTGCCAGGTCAGAGAAGAATTAAAAATACCATCGAACAAAAAACTGTGGCGTCTCCGTCTCGGTGCAGCATACTTTATGGTAGAAGAACCACACTGCCAAGAATGTCAGGAAGAGAATGACATAGACCACTACCTGATCCACTGTAAAAAGTATGAACAACAAAGGCTTGAATTAAAAACTTACTATAGAAATCACAATATAGACTTAACAGGTGTTAAGGTTTTAAGTATAGATGCCCCAAGAGATGCCCAAGCAATACTTAAAAGATATATACATAAAAAAAAGGAAAAAATATAAGGTTAGAACTTCAGGAAAAACATCCAACTAAATAGAAATTAAGCAGCAAGAACTAACAAAGCATTAACAAAAACTAATTACTCATAGGACAAGGAAAGACAACAAGGTATTAAAAAAGTGACAATAACTCAAAAAGAACAAATACTAATACAAATTAAAACCAAGTGTAAAGGACAATCATCATCTCATCTCAGCCCGTAACCCGTCATGGGTCGTAGGGGTGCCATGGTGGAAGCATCAGCAGACAGGGTCCTCCACTGCTCTCTATCCTCAGCAATGCGTACAAGTGTGGAAAAACCGTGTCCTGCCCATTCTTTGATGTTATCAGCCCAGGATTTTCTCTGCCTTCCTCTTCTCCGTTTACCTTCGACTGTCCCCTGAAGGATCGTTTTCGAAAGGGAGTCATGACGAGTTACATGCCCAAACCAGGCAAGCTTTCGATGTTTCACTATTGACAAAAGTGGTTCTTGGTGGCCTGCATAGGTGTTTATCTTCTCTCTAACATAGACATTTGTTTTGTGCTCTTTATAGCAAATGCGCAAAATTCTTCTATAACATTTATGCTCGAAAGCCTGAATCCTTCGCTCCGTATCTGCAGTGAGTGTCCAGCTCTCACATCCATACAAGAGAATAGATAATACAAGTGATTTGTATAATTTGATCTTCACAGGAAAACTGATGTTACTTTTCCAGATCACATTCAACTTTGTCATGGCAGCTGAGGCCATCTCAAGTCTTGTCTTGATTTCTTTACTTGATCTTCCATCACTACATATAGTGGACCCGAGATATTTAAAGGTGTTAACTTCTTCTAACGTTTGCCCATTTAACGTAATGTTGGTCGGAACATGTTTCTTATAGCTATTCACCAATATCTTGCTTTTTTCTATATTAATTTCCATCCCATACGTTCTTGTTACTTTCTCCAGTCTAGAGGTAAGGTCTTGAAGTTCTGATTCTGATCCAGCTATCAGATCAATATCATCAGCAAAACGTAGGTTGCACAGAGGTCGGCCTCCAATCGATATGGTTGATTTATAATCGTAGAGAGCCTCCTGCATAATATGTTCTAGATAAATATTAAAGAGCACTGGGGACAGGATACATCCCTGCCGAACTCCTACAGTTATTTTGAAAAATTCTCCAATGTCGTTGCTTGCAAAAACAGCACTGCTTGCGTCCTTGTATAGTGCTTCAATGATATCTATGATGTTGGTATCAAAATTGAATTTTCTCATTACTTGCCATAAGCCTTCATGCCAGACTCGATCGAAGGTTTTTGTGAAATCGATGAAGTTATGGTATAAATCGTGTTGATGTTGGAGATGTTTTTCGATAAGTACTCTAATATTGAAGATTTGTTCTGAGGTACTTCTTTTTGGTCTAAAGCCAGCCTGTTCCTCTGACAAGATTTCTTCTGATTTCTGTTTTATTCTGTTCAAAAGTATCCTTAACATCACCTTACTTGGATGACTAATAAGGCTAATGGTTCTGTAGTTCTTGCACATTTTTAGATTTCCTTTCTTTGGAAGCGGTATTACTAATGACTGCGTCCATTCTTTTGGCCATTTTTTTGTACTCCATATCTTCTGGCAAATTGTTGTCATGATTTTTACTATATCTGGTCCTCCATATTTCAAGAGCTCTGCTGGGATATTATCCACACCCGGTGACTTCCCTCCTTTCATCGAACATATAGCCTCTTCCACTTCTTCCCGTAATATTGCTGCATTTCCGAGTTCCCTGTTTTCGCACTTAATGTTGTTTAATATGCCTAAGTCAGTGTCAAGTTTACAGTTATATAATTCTTTACAATATTCTGTCCACCTTCTCATTACAGCTGTTTTTTCAAAGGACAATAGCTAGCTATAAACAATACAAAAGAGAAAATAAAATTGACAAATACTAATACAAATAAAAATCAGCAACTGCAAAAGACAACAGTTATTTATTGAATACAAAATTAGTAAATAAAATGACACTAAATATCCCAATTATAACCAACTTTCAGGTTGAACAGGGTAGACCAAGATGGAACGAGAAGAGGCAGAACGATCGATGGTGAGTGCCCGATCTCCACCCATCAAATAATCAAAACAACAACAACAACATTGAACACCCTATATACCCCAATATAACCGATTATAACCCTTCAATGGGTTTTGGTTGAACAGGGTAGCACAGCCAAATAATCAGACGCAAGGAAAAAAATATATATATAAAAACACACATTAACACAACATCCGCCAGAGTGAGAGACTAAGGAGAAAAGTAGCTGCCAAACCAATACTATCCTATCTGGATGCAGTGCAGGATACTTCACTACAAACCAGTCCTACATTGAGCTTATATCGATTCTAGAGGGTATGAAGGTTTGGTTTACTAAAGCAATTTGTTGTGAATAATATTGTGGCCGGTAGCTTGGGACTTTTAGAATGAGAGAGAGTACGGGTTTAAGAAAGTTAAATAGAGTTGTTAAGAGACTATGTCTTTGTTAGGGGGAAGTGAAATGAGCAGAGGAGTGTTTTGAGGGAAGGGAGGTAACTCCGTGGGTCCCCTTTTGGGAGATGTAGCTTGGTGTTTTGGGTTTATTATATCATGTGAGTTCCAAAATATGGTGTGACTGATTTGCATGGTAATGTTTTAGTAATAAGATTAAAGATATTGTATGGGTTTTGAGTTTAATCAGCAAAGGGAGATGACTTTAAATTACGTCTCTTAAAAGGTTTTGGTGAGCGATCTAAAATAAACACGCACGAGAAAGTGTTGCGAGGGTAAACACATTTTAGCAGAGAACGGGAGAATGTTAAATCGGAAATAAGATTAAGGCATTTTGAAACGCGCTTAGCGTAGGATAGCAAGTTTGCTATGTATTAAAATTGTGAAGTGGCGAGAGATGTTTTGATGGTTCATATTTTTGCGAACAAGCCACTGAAGGTGGTTGATTGCTGTGGTCACAGTATTGTATCAAATTATTTTGCGGAACCAACAAGACGCTCAAACGCCACCTTCAATAGATGATAGATAAAGACAAGAAAGACAATGTTGCCAGTCCAAGATTTGTGTTAACAAATTTGCCAAGACTACAAGACGAACAGGTATGTTGTGTTAGATGCAGAGATAATAGACAGTAGCTAGTTGTGCCCCTTTATCATATAAGAGTTACGCCAACTAAAATTTGGCCGCCATTTTCGGCTGTATCCGAATAGCAGGAAAATGGACCCAATCGCGAGTTTCAGACCTAATATGCATTTTCGTTTAGGTTAACTAATAATTTGAAATAAAATTAGATACAAATACAGTAGCACATATTTGTACTATTCTTTGTATTTCAACTAACAAAACAAAAGAAGAAAACTAGTTTACTTACCGTTTTATTGAATAGAATCAGTAGCGTGAATTTTTAACACATACTCCGTTGAATTTTAAATTCCGTTAGAATTTCACTATTTAGCAACAAATATTCCGTACGAATTGCAAAACATACTACCTTATAAAATAATATAATAAAAATAATAAAAATTAATTACAATTTTATTATAGTTTTATTATATATATATATATATATATATATATATATATATATATATATATATATATATATATATATATATATATATATATATATATATATATATATATATACATACGCACGCACGCACGCATGTACGTACATACATACATACATACATACATATATATTATATATATATATATATATATATATATATATATATATATATATATATATATATATATATATATATATATATATATATTGTAAAAGTCTGTTCGTGATGTAAAATTTGGTAGAGTGGGCGTGTCGTTTTATCACCTGGACAGTCCAATGTTGCGGTGTATATCTAAGTCACCAGCGTGAGGCGCTGCCAGGGTGTAATGAATACATTCACACAAACAGCATACATGTTTTCAGGCGCGTAGTACTTGAAATATGATGTGGAATGATGTGGTAAGTGTGGGTGTAGACGAATGCGTTTAGGCTCTTGGACAGCTATACACTAAACCCCCTCACCCACATGCAGAAGTCAGTGAAGGAAGGTAATACTGCTGACGTTTCACAATATTTATTATACGACGTACGATAGTCTGGACGACACAGTCAATGGCACAAGAATCATGGACATTATATGATGGTAATGATGGTTAACACTTTGGCATCTACTCAGATATATGGTGCCAACAATAATGGCCTGTCAATCTACGTTCTGCTTTCATATACTGACGTTCTGGTACCCTGACAGAACCCGTCAGGTACCCCTTTTGCAAATATACCGCACGGGAAAGGCGGTTTCAATTGCCTAACAAAAAGGCTGTGACTTCTTCTGGCATCACATGCCAGGCACTTCTTCTCATGAAGAATAAAGGCCGTAACAACGGGCCTCTACGGCGACAGCATCAGGCCGCAAGTAGCGGGCCTCAAATATAAGGTAACCTTAGTGTTTTATCTTTCCGTGTACAGATTCCTGCCAATCCTACCGCTTGCATAGCAGGTTACTCAAGTAGATAACTTTCTCTGGGCTTCTAATGTTCAAAAGACAACTTGGTCTGGGTTCCCGTATCAAGCACCAATAATGGGGCTCTATATAACATATCAGCTGTGAGCTCTGTTCAACATGTCGCCTTAAGGTAATCAAATGTACTTCTCTAACTTAGGCATACGAGAAGATCAAAAATGACTCTATTACCTTGTTTCAGAATCCTATAAAACACTAAACACAACACTGCCATTCCTGGCATACAGAATTAACTAGGGGAAGGAAAGATGACATCTCAGTCATACAATGAACTTCCAAATCCCCGAAAAGATGGCAAGGAAAAATCTTCGGACCTCTGTCCGATCACAACGCCCAGGGTACACTGCCAAGACGGAAGTCTCCCGGTCTTTGCGTCAAAACCTGCGCATGTGCAAACAAGCACAGACCTGAGCGAAACTAACCCAAGACCAGGGCGTTTCCTCAAGCGAGAGGCAAAGTTACTCCGTATATGGTCATGTGAATAGTGACTTAAGACAAGACGAATATATAAGACCTTCCCCGACACAGGTCAACATAAGACAAGGGGAAGATAACCAGGAATCAAACCTGTCACTAATCGTAAATCACCAGTTCCCTTTCTTAGACTATCAAAATAATTAACAGGTTGATGTCTTTAAACATATATGCCAAATAGACAGCAACATATATATATATATATATATATATATATATATATATATATATATATATATATATATATATATATATATATATATATATATATATATATATATATATATATATATATATGTAATATTTATAATGTATTTATAAATCTAAATATATATAAATATAACCTTATAAATATAGAAGAGGTGTTAAGAATAGACAGTCGTAGGGAACTGCATAATATAGTCAAACAATATTTAATACGAACAAATGTTAATATATAGTGGCTGGGAATGTGAAGGTCTGATGCTGTTCTTACAATACATATGACTTTTAATAGGCGAAAGTCAATTAAATATCTGTTAAAGTCGGTTATATAACTGTAACCCCCAGGTCTTTACACCCCTCCATTTTAATATTATTCTTGTTCAGAGTTTCTTCTTTATTTTTATTTTTTTATTTTTTGTTTGTTTGTTTATTTATTTAACGTAAAAACATAATTGTGATTGTCCCTATTTACAATGATTTGACAAATGTGATACCACTTTCTCTTATCGGCAGTTGTTCATATTATTTTGAATTGAAAACAATATATATCCTAATTATTACCCATCAGAGGTTGAACGGAATATTTATTTTCATTAACTAAAAAAAAAAAATCTTACTCCATGCTTATTCTCGCTACTAGTAAATTAATATGAGTCAAATATAAAGGTATGTTATCAGGAACTCGTAGGAAATAAAGAAGTAGAACACTAGACAACAGAAAAACAACAGACATGAGTGGCTTACCCAGGATTTGAATCCTGGACCTTCCGTGCGACAAACCCGCCTAGCTATGCAAGCGAATCACACTATCCTCCCTGCCATCTACGCATCACCAAAAAAAAAAATGATTTTTCGATGACAGGTCATTAGTGCGAACCTCAATACATAACACCGGAAGTTTACCATGGGCAGTTCAGCCTATTAATAACGCAGTCACTTCTGTTGTTCCCCTATATAACAGTATAGGCCAGTCCAACAAGACAAAGACCTTAATACTGTGTCCAGTAAATGATAGTAGACTTAGAACAGTCAGAACAGAACAGAGGGTAGATTTGGTATTGTATAAACATTTATAACACATAAGGAAGGGAAACCCGAAGCCTGTAAACAGTAAATTAATGAGACAAATATAAAGGTATGTTAACAGGAACTCGTAGGAAATAAAGAAGTAGAACACTAGACAACAGAAAAACAACAGACATGAGTGGCTTACCCAGGATTTGAACCCTTTTACCTTACGGTATTATTCTTCTCTTTATCTTCTCAAAGATCCGCGGAAATTATTCGACGCTTACCTATGGTGGTATAATGATAATGAACGATGTCATCAAAGTATGTAAAGAGAGGACAAGAAAGTATTCAGTGCAGTATTTGAAGATGAGACCGGTCTTCTATATTTCAGAGCTAGCGTTTTCCGACGACGTTGCCCTGATTGCTAAATCTTGAGGGAGTTTTCATAAGATATTTCAGAAATAAAGAACAATGCTGAATAGTTCCGAGCAATTGTCAATTTGTTATCTGCCCGACACCTTTTACCAAGAATTATTATGTATTTTAGCTCGTTCAAGCCCCCAACTGATGTAATTCAGAGAAATATTAATTTAATAGCGCTGTTTAAGTGTATTTTAAAATGATTGAGACATTCGGGTGCGGTACACTCAAAATGATTAAATCAACTATACATTTGTATACAGATAACAAATTTAATAATCACTTACATTTAACTGTGTAAAAAACGAATAATTTTTTTTTAAACTCTTCACAGGTGATGTTATGGTTATTTAATGGAATTTTCTTCGTGGGAAAGTTCACTTGGCAGCTTTTAATGTGTACTTAGCTGCCAGTAAGATTGTCGGTTGGTTTCTGCTCCAGCCGACGCTTGTTCTTTGCAGGTTATGGATTGATTCACTCTCGTCTCTGGTTAAGTCTGGTGGCCGCAACACGTTTCTCGTGGTATCGTGGAGTAATTACGAAGATGGTCCATCGTCTGTTAAGACCCGTCTGCTGTAGGTGTCTAGCTCTGACTGCAGGCCACTTATACCACTTATTTGTTCCACAGACAGCACCACCAATTGGTACCACCGACTAGTATCATGAAATAAGAGAGAAACAAATACCCTCCTGAGTATTGGGTTTCCTGACACAAAATCTGGTGTTTTCCCCGCCCCTTTTTTTCATTCCACCATCCCATCTGCCTCAGATCTTTACCCTCTCTGGGCATTAATATTAATCCCCGTGAGCGGAAAACATCCATTGCATTTATGTTAAATATGTTTACATTTACATTTGCACTGGGTGAAAACGATAATATAATAAGTATGTACATCAATTATGTCATCAACCACTCCCTGCTCCATATGGGACTTGGTACTACCTCTGCTTTTTGGTTCTCTATGAGAAACCCACATAAAGCAGTCATCAACTCTTGCAGTGGTGGTTCATGAAATCATCATTCTATATGCTGAGGTTGCCAGCCTCGTTTGACTTGGACATCCACTAGCAATTTTCACATGTTAATAATGCAAAATATAGAACTATAAAATGTACAACTTTCTTTTGAAATGCAGACTGACTTCTGGCTCAGAGAAATAGTTAAGGCAACTTGACTAAGATGCCTCTTACACGTGGTCTGGGGTGTTACTTTGCAAATAGAATCCCACTATGGCTTAGTGTTCAGGTTCCTGGATTTCCGTATTAATGAAATTAGAGTTTTCCTGGCATACAAGTCAATAAGATGCTCAAACACGTTGTCCGGTCCTTTAAAGTGGAACCCTGAGTCTTTTCCTTCCTCTGGCTTGTCTGGATGTCTTCATGACGTGCTAAATTTCAGTGCCAAAGACCGGCGAAAGTGCCAGATTATATTGCAACTTTTGGCCCACGCACATTGTTGTTACTATTTGCAAAGGCTCCAATCAGGAGTGTTGTAATTTTACATTTAGAATGCCTGCCAATAGCATTCAACCATACGTGTTATGATGAGGTTTTTCCAACACTTTCTCGTGGACAAATTTTGTGTGACACTGTAGTAAAACGAACTCCGTGTGACACCCCCCTCAAATTTCCCCGATTCGAAATCTAGTAACGTAGTTTTACAACTTTTAACCCCACTAGTATATTTGAAAATGTTAAGGACAAAGGTCACACTTTCAGCTTAGAATTGGACACTCCTTGATTTTTTTTACCATAAGTTGGATGAGGGTACCTATCCCCCAGAAACCGCATAGACACCCGCCCTATTATTTAGAGACACGTTGTAACTATAAATAACTACAACATGTTTGAAATTTGCCCAAGGCCATTTGCCTATCCGGACAGGCCATCGCTTGTCCAAGATTTGAATTAACTAATGCCAAGCGTATGATACCCACCCCCAAAAACCACAAGCTTTTTTCGTTACCCGTCCTAATATTTAAAACGACCATTAGACAGTTTGGCAGCCGGCCAACGCGTGTTTCGTTTTCAAAGAACGGGAGAGATGGGAGGAAAGGGGGGATTAACATGGAAAAAATATAACCTAACTTGTGCATTGTGAAACTGAAACTAGCAAACCAAATGGGTGCAGGGCAGAGAAGGGGGCAAGAAAAACGTAGATAATGTATTGTATTCTAATAGAAGGATAAATAAAAGGAAAGGACAGAAACGATAATATTGTTTATTGGAATACCATATTAATCCTTATAATATGTTATCGTGCTTTAGAGTAAAAGTATGTTGTTCTGAATAGAGAAAGAAGAGAAAATAAGAAGATGAAAACTAGGATAAAAGTAAATGAAAACATACTGGCTAGATAAAGGACAATTGTCCGGTTAATAATCACTTTCAAATTTTAAAATTGCTTCAATAACAACAGAGATATCATAGAAAATAAAAATTGAAGACAGACAGACATACACAGTGGTAACCGCTCAACTTTGAAAATCTTCGGATGTTACATTTTCTAAACGCGTTTTTTTAAAGAAAGTCAAATTGGCTTGACTTGATTTGATTGGTTGAGGTTAGTCTAGGAAGAGAGTGTGATAATCGAACGCTTTGCTAAGCATAAGTGCCACTTGAAAAAATATTTCCTCCAAGAAGGGTTAAGAGCAGACGCAGAGAAATTTGTGACCAATTGCCTTTGCGGTCTGGAAGTTGGCGATCTGAACTTGTGCCATTGATCGCTAGTTAACCTTATACTTGTGAAATATTTCATTGATTGCGGTAAGATAAACACTTTTATTAATGTATATATATATATATTATTATTAATATGTAGAGGCCAACCCAGATAGGGCGCCCACAAATTTTGTGTTGTGCGACATTTGCCTTTGTGGAAGCTTGCGACATACTAGGAGCACAGGCATGCCTAAGTAGACTTATGAAGCAAATGAAAGTACATTGTGTTGGAAAATGGATATATAAAATATTACGACTGTAAGACCAGGAAGCCACTGGCAGTCTTCGGCAGACCTCAGGTTCTAATAACTTTAAAAATAAATAAGATTTCATATGAAAAGACTTAACAGATCACTAGAAAGAGAAAAAGAAAAGAGTGTATCCCAGCTGAAGATAACGAAGATTTAAAATGACAGGGGCGTTGAAACCATGTGGGAAGAAGAAGATACCCCCTGATTATGAAGCAGTCACAATTAAAATTAGGGACTGTAGCTATTTTGGTTAGCTCTTTTATTTGATCACAACGCATGTTTAATTATGTTTAATTGATAGTTGTGGAGATACACATATGTATATAGAGTACTTAGGGAGGCCTGTTCCTCTTGTTGCAGGGTTGAGTCATATATTACCCAGTGAGCCAACCTGGAGCTGCAGAGTTTCGAGGCAACATGCTGGTTGATTGAATGTTTAAGTCTTATCTGCCTCCAGAGAACACTGTAGGGAACGAGTGTGTATTTTCCAGCAAGTCATATATCTTCAAAGGAACCACAAGATAAGCCATAAGATTGCGGGCTTATGTCAATTCATCACGTTATATTCTCCACACGCTACTATAAACTGTTTTGTGAAATGATGAGACACCCAGTCCTTCCAAGTAGTGACACTTCATAAGACAGTATTGTTTCAGCAGGGAATAAAATTCTATAAACATTGTAGTAGTGACATTTATGGACAAGATGTCCTTCGTATTTATTTAATGCTGTACATAAATACACTTCATTTTAAGTTTTAAACATTCCTGTCCCAAAAGATTTGAGGTACAGGAAATTAAAATTGTAATATAATATTCTAACTTTAACCCCCATCTTGTTGATTCAATTTTCATTGAGTTAAAGTTGTGTTTGTTTTCTTCATGCATTTATCACTACATTTGCATTACCCTAGACACGTAGCCATATAACAAACATCACACAATAGATATAAAAATATTGCACAGCGTGAGATCTGAGGGAGGTAGCGTTAGGTCCCCTGAGAACTCATCAACACCATTTTCAACTATTAGACTCAGGGTCTTACATAGCTTGACCTCACGCTGTTGACACTTAGTTTTTCATTTATTTACCATCAATAACCTCCCCGGTGTTAATCCACCACAGACACATAAGATGTTAATTTCAAGTCACTTTCCAGATAAGGTAGTGTGGTTTCCGTCTAATATTATTACATTTACAAGTTCACTCTTCAAATGTCTCGCCATATTGATATTATCTGTAATTATCATCACAGGTAGCTTCGAGTGACGTGATTACGTCACTAATCAGACACTACTAGTCGCTTGTATGAACACTGAAGCGACACTCCCCGATTGACTATTCTGTACGGAAATGGTTGAGCAATCGTAAACATACAGTTTATGTTTGAAGTCAATCTGGTGCAACTACTTAATCGATTACAATTAATCCTTAAGGATGGTCAATGACGCCTTGACCTAACGCGAACTGAAGTGTGAAAACGTAAACAGTGACAAGGGCACAGATTTCTGTGCTCCGAAAATGAGAAATAAATAGATAATGGCTGAGAGAGAGAGAGAGGAGAGAGAGAGAGAGAGAGAGAGAGAGAGAGAGAGAGAGAGACAGACAGACAGACAGACAGACAGACAGACAGACAGACAGACAGACAGACAGAAAATACGCAAAAGAGAACGACCAATTATGTGACATGAACTGTCAGGCATCTTGCTAAATATGGAGCGAAAAGAGAATGGTGATCATGATGATGATGATGATGAATTCTTCAGGAAGATGATTACTTCGAAAAGGAATTGTAAAAACAGGAAAGACATAGACAGCTTTCTATTAATTATAATGAAGTATTATTCGACAGAAAGTTAGGGAAGATTGTGATGCGATGAAAACTACTGATAAGTTAAACGTTAAGAATGTTCTTGAGGTCATTCACAGCTACCTACACCACATTCACACAGCTTGAAGAGTCGCTTCGAGCATGTCAATTCATCCAGCTTATTATGTCGACTGTTTTCGGCGTTAACGTTAATTTTCAGTGATCTATGACCGGCTACGAAAGACGATTTTACTGCAGTTATAACTTTTTGCAGCATAATGTATGATTATAAGAATGATAGAGTGATTCTAGTTTAAGTGATTTAAACTGTTTGAGATTCTTGAAGAAATAATGCTTCTTTTCTCAAAGTTACAATGCGCATTTTTTTTAACACATAACATTTATTTTTAAAATATCAATAATATGAGTCCAAGCGCGGAGGGGAGGTGGTGCAGTCACTAGCGATGTCTGAGTGTGGTAAAGTGGGATGTTATAAATATTTATAGGGGACTTAGTGTACTGACTGAGATCAGCTGTGAAGGTATCTGTATCTAATAACTGTGGTGTATTACAGATAACCTTACTTGCTATCACATTTATACCTCATTCAGGCTTATTCTGGAATATTGTGATGACTACGTTGAATGTCTGGGATTATGATAATGATGAAGTGTATGTTCACAACAACCAACCAACAGATAAACAATTTAATTTAATTCACAATACTTTACAACACTGTGACACTCACATACATAGAACACTCTATAAGACTATCTTAATAACTCACGTGTAACTTTAAAAATATTTACTAATTCCTGTCAATAATAGATATCCTGATTCAACTACAAGGTGAATCAGGAATCACAATCAAATGTAATCACACGTTGTATGTACACAATTTATAGATAGGATCTTTGTATTGACATATATTATTATTGCAATATGTGTGTAAGTTGTGCGGTGGTACTATGAGGTAATACTGGCTTGTCAAGCTAAGTTGTTGTTTGTCATCATGACTTCAAGTGTTTGTTTCTGGTGGAAATAATATTGGTAAGGTTCACAGTTTCTTTTGATTTGAAACAAATAAATGTCCCTCTTGAATTAAGGTAAAATCACTGTTAGAGGGGGGTTATACACAAGATTGAGCTGCTCTGGCCACACACTCTTAACTTCTGTGTGAGCGGCAGGAAACAGTCTCCACTGCTCGCTTGCGTCACCGTGTTCTTGAGAAACAACCCTGGTGGATATCTGGACCAAGGAGTATGCTACCAGCCTCTGGATTCAGCAAAACTCAGACCAGGTGCTGCTTCAATACGTTTGGACCACGGTCCCTGAAACAAGAAGGTTGTACCTCCTTCTTCAGAACTAATTTATAATCTATTTCCACACTGAAGCACAACACATAACAAACACCGAGTTCAGCGCGGTAGGCCAACTGTTAGCTTCTCATGTAACACATTCACCAGTATTCCTCTCCCTAATGGTTACAACGCCTCTGCAATTTCAGCATTATTTCCTTATATTCATTAAGATAGGTGTTATAGTACTATTTGGCCATCCCATGCAGTTATACTCCTCTCCGACAAGTTTTATTCATGGTGGAGCAATATCTAGGCTTTGCCTCATGTTTGCGACTGAACCACACACAATACATACATAAATTATCAATTCACATTCAATTTTTCATCTAAAAGATATCAAATATGTCAAGCTTACCACAATTCATGAAATATTAAACAAATACGTTGACTGGCGATGAATTATGGCACAATTCCGATCTGCCTCTGTCCCAGGCTTTCATTAGAAAAATTATGAACTGGATCTCAACGCACTTGCTTCTCAGTAAGTTTATTTTCAAAATGTGGCACTGAACAGACGCTCCTAATTGACTATATTAAATGGTCTAGCCAATAGGACCATGTTTACAAAAGTATTTGAAAAAAAAGTACCCTTCCTACCGTTTCCCGTAACAACCAAAAACAGTATCTGCAATCGACTAATCATGTTTAGGCTTACATATTCTTCTAGCCAATCAAATTGGATTTAACTTGTTGGCCTATTTCCCGTAAAATAGTGGTTTTAAAACATGCCACTGAGCAGATATGATTTGGTGGTGTCAGACAGCACCCCTATAATATTTTGGCTATAATTTGTTAATTCCTAGACTATTTGCGTAACACTTAACATATTCTTTGTCAGCAAGTCCTAAGGAACCCAAATATATAAATTTAATGGAGCTAAGTGGCTGCGTTCAAAATATGTATTTTCTTCTACCACCCGTTCACTTCGATAAGATGGGGTGTCTTCTGTACTGTCAGACTAATGTCAGGAGCTTAGACATAAATCAGTAGAATGTCATGTTTCCTAATAAGAATTAAACATGTTTTTTAAAACCTAACCGTGTATTGGTAGTGTGTTTTGTCACTGTTTATTTGAAAAAAAGTTAGTGCTTCATGCCTTTCGCGTTGGGGGTGGCATTAATTGTATATCGCGAGACGGCGTGTTAGTATTGAATGCGTTCCTCCGTCTCTCTCTCTCTCTATCTCTTCTAAGGCCGTCTGTCTATAAAATGTGTATAAAATGAAATTAATGCTAGTATTTTATCTAGGTCATTAAGCAGTGTGCGTATCTCAAGGTTTTCTAAGAAACACAGTACCGGTTTTATTTTTTTGAAACGCGTGTATGCTGCTGTAGGCTTTACTATCAAACGTGAAAGCGTTACACTATGCAGACGAAGTAGAAAAAGGGGATTTTTGTACGCCATTGTGACAGCACTGGTCTTTTACCATTCTTCTTTCCTTTTATTGAATTAATTCGTTAGGCTTTACCTTTACTTTTTAATTTAGATATATGGATTTAGAATGTTTCACGACACTGAGCGAAGCTGAAGCTGATCTGGATCGGAGCCATTCAAAAATTGGATTGCTCCTAATCCCTGGCTGCAAGTAATGGCAATTTTTTTTTTTTTAAGGGGGGTTCGGTTTTTGCCTTCTTCTGGCGAGGCGCGTTACTTTTAACCTATTTGGTTATATCAGAGCGCATTTACCATCCAAAAAAAGTCAACTCTGTTGACTGCTAACCCGATCAGCGTTGATAGATACTAAGTCCTGAAAAGGACCAACATTATCTATCTGCTAGCATAGCCCTAAAAAGGACTCGCCAGCTACACCACCGCCCGAGCTAGGTTTCTGTGTGATATATTTATCGAGTAATGGCAAAAGGGTACTAAAGCTCCCTTATATAGTTACAATTGGCCCCAACTAAGAGCTGATTTATGTAATCTTGCGTGCAGGTGGGCTCGAATAAGCGGCGAAACTAGCCTCTGACAAAGGTGTTGGGGAAACGCAGCTTTCCCCGAGACTACAGGATAAAAGAATGAAGGTCACTCGGTTGACAGGGAGTTGTTGAGAAGCGTTCTGGCCTTCAAAGAGTCCAAAACCCGGAGCAGCTCAGGTGACATGAAAAAGTGTTGAGATGCCCGTGTCCCGTCTTCTCTCGTCAGATTCAAAGGGCAATAGTAGAATTTGCCGACCAGCAACACAGAACATAATGTCGGCTAAATAGAGACACAACATAAAACACGTGTGACGAGCGACCTCCAGGGGCTGTCTAAATGAGAACTGACACTCGGGAATGCGCGAAGATAACGTAAAATGTCTAGAAAAGTAAAATAGGGTGTGGACAAAACAGGGGTAGGAAAAGGACGTTTATTGACAGGCAGGTCAAACGAATAATTCAATTCAACCCACCACAGCTTTGAAGATTAATGCGTGTTTGTTATCATAACAAAAAATAATGGTAGTGGGGTAGTGATGATTACCTTACTGCATGCGGACATATTCAGCATAATGATGATTGTAAAGGTGAAGATTATCTTCATGCTGGCTCACTGGCTGTGATATTGGACGTAATGATGATCATAATGGAGATGTTCTGTTTTTCTGTGGTGATGAACATTATGTGGTTTTTCATTACAATCCTAGTAACGACCCCAGGTTGCAATTTCATGAAATTTCCCTAATCCCTTAGAGAAGTGATTTTCAACCTTTTTCAGCTCATGGTACACTGAAAACTGTGCTGAAGTTGTCATGGCACACCGTCAGTTTTATAAAAGGCAACATTTTATCATTAAAAAAGCGAGTATTAAAGTTATGTTCAAATGTTCTATAGCTAAAATTGTAATGATTGTGTTATTTCTTAAAAACAATATTGATCTGGATTTCAAAAGATTTTTTAAAATGTATATTCATATTTGTTATTATTCCAAATTTTGAAATGAGATATCAATGACAAATGTCACTTATAAAGTAAATCCTATGATGTATTCCAATGGCTTCAGAAAATTGTCCCCTTGCTCGTCTCTCTCTTTTTTCTCAATGAAAAATCAAATTTTAAATAAAACAGTTTTCTCTGTGATGAAAATGTGTCATGCTACATTCATGTGGTAAACCATTTTGATTGTCTCATCCAGTACTTTTTGAAGCTCAGGTACTACTGATTTTTAAATGAGGGTTGTCGTAGATTTTTGATAGGAAAATTAAGACCTGGGTTGGTCCCTTCTGATTAGGTTAGAATGAGTGATAGTCACCCGTGAGATATAGTAATAGCAATAGCTTTCCACGAGTGAGATGGTAGAATGTGATAGAGGCTGTCTCTGAGATCGAGAAATCTTCTCTCTCTCTGCCTATCTTCTACGACAGATTTAGAGGAGTCAGACAGTCTAAACACCTATATATATTAATATATCTCTATCCACTCACGTGCACGCACATTCAAGTGACGACAGTTAAACACACAGACGTGGGAAAACTATAACAGGGATTATATAGATATTTTGGAACGAAACTGACCGACACGCTGGAATAATTATTGAGTAGTTTAATTATCATAACAAACTTCTCTCACAACATATAAAATTACATCAAAGCATATACAAATAGTCATAAAGTCAATAAAAGTGCTACACGAATGACAGACCCACAGTATGATCTTATCCCTCAAGGTAGGCCCACAGTCCTGTTAGAAGAAAGTGATAGCCCCAAGGAATCAAGGATACACATGATTTGGGTCTAATATTTCCCCCTTTTTAAGGTATGGACAGACTTGATATCTCTGCTCTATTTTAAGGGATATATGATTAGCAGTACTTGCATACATAAAGTTAAGACAGCAAAATGGGTGCCAAATTACAACAATGAAGAAATCACTCCGTCCTGCATTCACTCTATTCATTCAGCAGTGATCACGTGAATTTGTTCATACTCACAGCTTTGATAGCCACTTCTGGAAACACAATTTTAGGACATTCACATACAGAATCGTCAATGGCAGTCCTTGACCAAGAAATCCCCAGTTCCAAAAAAGACGGGATGAATTCTCTGCTTCAGGGAACGATTCCTTGGGTGTTCTTATTTTTCGGATGTCTGTTTAAGTCACATTAAAATTGTCCAGGAACGAACATTAACAACGAGCACAGTGACAATAGCTTAGGTTTCTAGAATTTAGGAATGTCAGATCGGTGTCTACTTTCAGGAAAGGACTATATTTGGTCACCACACCACTAGTCAAAACTCCGTCGGAATGTTACTGACGTTAATATGTTACTTGCCACACAGGCTAAAAATGTACTTGAGTTGTTTCTCAGGAAGAATTAAATATGGTGCGATAGGCCTGTTACTTCATTTACCTTTTAAATAACTTGTAAAGATTCTGCACCAAGGTTTTTAAGGAAAATGTTTTAGTTCTTCACAGATATCACTCATCAGTACTTAACGCTGGCAAAGTTTTGGGTTAACCCCAGTATTCACTGAATAAAGGAAAAACACATATAAAATAATTATACATACTAGGTACTCGTTATAATTGTAACGAGATGGTATTATAGTGGTTGTTGTCTTGATGACAGTCGATGATAGTTCAATAAAGAATAATGAACTCCACGATATACCCCAGTCTCAGAAATGAGCACTGGTGTATGATAGCACAAATGATAGTCAGACAGGAAAGACCCCTGGTCCGGTGGTAATAAGAAGATCAAGAGCCTAGAGTGTCTTCTCGTAATAACTATCTTATGCTTTAAATAACAATGAAATTCAAATTGAACTCAATAGTAACTTTATGAAATTAACAAAATTCAAGTTACAATTAAAATCAATTTATTTATAATGATTCTCTTATCTTCTGTTATTGAAATAGATAGAAATGCTATATGAATAGGAATTTTATATTTACACAATATCCAGAGAAATCACAGTGATATTAGTTTACTTTAACTGAATTGCAGTGTCTCTGCTTTTCTGACAAAAACGTTAACCAGTCTTTTTCTTCATATGACTCGACTCTTCACATATACATTGATCGAATGTTCATCTGTTTCTGCACTTAACTGAGTGCTCCTTAAATGATGGGTGACAATGTTGGTGAGCTCCACACGACTGTATAGACTCGGCTGATCTTCCCATGTAGTAGGGATACCAGCACAACCAGGTAGACCAGCTGTAGTGCTCCGTGTCGCTATGCAGGATAACACTTGGGTTCTCACTTCTGGCTTATGTCTATATGTACGACCGAAACCTGAAAACAACACAAAGACTGTGGCTAGCCTCTTTCCAAGAGTTCCCCTCGCCTAATGTATTGTTGTTCCGTGTCATCAGTAATGCATGTGTATGAATGCGCACATGTGTTTCTGGTTACATTGTTAGTTGTACAGATGTCTACTTGCCAACAACAAATTCAAATGATATGATTACAGTACATTATATTACATCATTCATTTACATCACATTATGTTACATAGTCCATTCTTCCATCTGCTATCTTTCCATCCAAGCAGAATTATTCTGATCTATATTGCTTATGGTTATCAAAGTTTGAGAACCCCTGGCCTACTTTGTGCCCATAGAGCAGTCAAATCAACTTGGGGTCATTGGTACCAATGGGTTGAGAACCACTGGGATATAGTCTCCCATGCTGCCATAAATCAGTAGGGGTGTCCTTGCGGCCAGGGCTTAAGAACCACTTATTTACATGGTTGCTACTTGAGCATTGCTTCTATACGAGTGTGTTCCTGGTCTCAACCTTGAGAACCATTGGCTGTCAGTCAGATTATTACGTTCATAACAATGGCTACTGAACTGTTGCCCATCGTTACATAGTGCTATGTTGAAGTTATAAGCAATGATATAACCTGATAGGATAATCATAGAGCAGGATACATTCATATAAACACATTATTAAAACAGGACAAGAATAGTTCAGAAATCAGTTCAGGATCGTTTCACAGCATGAGTGTTCAATGAAGTGACATATTTACATTTATTATGCATTAACAAAATAGGTACAGTAGCCCTACTCACCCTCTGGTCTTTTTCGGAAATACTAACAGGACTACTTCTGGCAAAGGCAGACCAGCACAAATACTCAATGGTGAAGGAATACGTGCCTAGCTCTCTCCTTTTGTCCTCTGCGTTCTTTCAGTTCGTGTGTGTCCCTTCACTTCCAACTACCTGCGTATTTATGCGCTTGGTCGGCCATCTTGCGTGAATCCGTGACTTTGCGCTGATTGGCTATTCCTTCAAGCAACTTCGGTCGAAAATATTTCTCGTATTTCACTTCGGGTAGGGCATCTGTGTTAGTTTCTAAACAGATAACTTAGTCGTTCTCATTACTTACAAAAGCTATTGCCTCTTGAGATATCTCGTTTTAATCGGACAACATGTGGCTTTCCTTCCATATCAATCTTTCCGAGATCCGTCTGTCTTTCCTTTTTCTATGAATTTTTAAACCGCACTTTTCATCATTTTCCGAACTGTTTGACCCACTTGGGTGATCATATCTCCATAATTATAAAAGACATTGTCTTCCTGGCTATATCCACACCTGGGTCTACTCTCCCTCTATGACTCAGTGAAGCAGAATTGCCATCGGTCAGTGCGTTGATTTTAAATGAATTTTTTACTGCGTGGTCAGGAACACAGATTTCCTCCCTACCCGATTGTTATGCCTAGACGATCTCCGTATAGCAACTCTCGTTTCATTGGTCGAGCTAATTAGCATTACACATGTTTCGACGGTGTTTACTTAGTTTTGATTACCTAGATATCGAACCCCAATCGCATTATGCGACAATAATCTACATTTTTAAACTGCAAGCGTACAGCTTGACTTATCATTTAAACTTTCCCGTGAAATAAGTTATATAAAAATCAATCATCATGAATTAGGAATACCTACGTATTCCGTCAACATTCATGAGGCATCTAGCATTTATAAGTTAGTTTAGAAAAATTATTCTCATCTGATTATTTAGCAGTAAAAGTAAATTCCTTAATAGCCGACTGAGTTTAAGCTAGAAATTATAATTTCTGTTTTCCACTGTAACTCGTCACTATAAAATAATACAGACTATATAAATTAAGCACTCTGCACAAAATCTAACTAGTGAAATATGAAATAAGCGATTATCACTTTAAACACTTCACAAAATATAAGATACTTAATATAATATATTTACCTCAACACAGAACTACAGGTAATCGCACACTTTAGAATTATACGCTGATATATTTATTAGAAGTCTAGGAGTTCGGTAAATTCTCGAACAAACTAAGAGCTTCGCTATACAGCTTATTCTATTCACGAACAACCTGTCTACTGCGAATTAGGAGAATGAATGAAAATCTAGTTTCAAACTCCGGTTAATATCTTAAACCAGGACAAAGGGGTCCCAACTTAATTCGCAAAACGAAATAATCTCCCCTTTCCGTCTTAACACCTCCGTTACCTTAGACGCATGCCGTAACTGCCAACAGTGCGTCTTTGACACCTACGTCAAGAAAATGGCCCTTCTGAGCGAATGCGTGAGTGTCATGGAAAAACCCAGACTATATGTCTCATTCCAGCACGCTGCATGAGTGTCATATCACACTTCACTCCGAGCGACTAGCCTGAAGAAACGCTGTCCGGTGGAAATGTAGACGATACGTCCCCTTTAGGTGGCAGTTACCACACTTCACCGAGCAACTTAGCCGTAAAACTATTTGTCAGATGGAAATCTCCAGACAAATGTCTGCTCTGAGCGAGCCTGTCTGGCGCGATTCACACCTTCCCCGAGCAACTCAGCCAAGAAAACTCGCGTGACAGGTGCAAATGTAGACAATTTGTCTGCTCATCATGTCTGATGGACTGAAATCCCACCTAAATTATCTCGTGCAAAGGACTGACGCGTTAGGTAATCTACTGCGTTTCTAGATGAGAAAACGAAACGGTAAAGTGATAATGGGAAATAAAATATTTCTCGCAAACGAACGAATGCGAAAAATACAGGAAAAGGGTAAAGAGTGATAATAAATAGAGGACACGGGTGGAAGAAAGGAAGAATATACAGAAAATTTAATGATCATAAAACTCTCTGTGACAAGGGTCTCTGTGCAGAAAACAGTGTGCAAAAGCAATGCCAGGGTTCTTCTGCTTGACCAGTGGGACGAATCCTATCAGGCTTCCCGACATAGAATGAGCACAGTCCGTGCACAAAGGTTAAGGATCCCGTTACACGAGTTTTACGAATGGGTTTTGTTATTTATAGAGTGTGTGGTTGATCAAGATTCTTGGTTCATAACTGACCTCTATGTTGAATGTCGTGCTGATGAGATCTTGTGGAATGACATGGGTTTGCGCAAGAACTATCAAATCATAAAGCGACTTCCAAACGACTTGTTGAATGGGCCCACAGATACAGCATGTTTATTTAGACGTAGCATAACAAAATGTTCATGGCAAAGTGGAATTACATACATATATTGAATCTCCTACAGTCCGTGATACATCGTCTCATATCTGGCCTATTTACTAGAGGTGCCGATAACGGTTAACACCCAAGTATCGAAAACCAGAATATAGAGATAATTATTATTGATTACTCCCATAAAGATTTCTCTGCATAAAAATCATCGAACTTGAATACTTGAGTTCGGCATCTTCTTGAATATCAGTGGCGACCTTCGCAATTCCTTAAGCCACGTAGGAGAACTGTTAAACTTCAAATAACTTGGGAGCGACAGCATCAACGTCTTACTCTGATGGATTCTTACAACGAAAGGCCTCGAACTAACGGTCTGCATACATTAGTGCAGAACCTATTACGTCATCATCACCTAGTGACGTACACCTTATATCGCGTTCATTTATAATTAAAAATGGTGCAAAATACATCATGTTGGCCCCAGATAGAATTTTTACCGCGTAGATTAAACTGCTAACAAAACTAAGTGTAGTCAACATGTAAAATACATTATAATTTTCGTTAACAACGAGGCATATTGGGAGTATGGTGTTAGGCCCATATTTTCTTGACCATCGGTACACTAGGGGTGATGTGGTCATCATCACGTCGGTCGCCCAGAGTTGCTCTGGTACCCAATTCATGAGGCTGGTTCGACTCGGAACCGTTTGCGGTCTAAAAAATCCCACTCATCTGGGGATCTGTTACACTTGGGGTTGTGCAGAAAGTGATTGGTGTTGAAATAGATCAATGCATCGTGCTGTACGTAAAAAGAATGTCGTGAGTGTGATCACATACATGCCCTCAAAATAGTTCAGAAATTCGTAGGTGGATGGGTCCACATAAAATGATGAGTTTATTACATCTTAGACGAAATACAGTCCATGGCATTGGCATAGAGAAAATGACATACAGGACAATGAGTCCCCCAACAGTCTCGTCTCATCAATTCATATCTAGCCGCTGTACTAGGGGTGCCTATGGAAGGTGATCACCCAAGTAATGTGGACTAGATAAATGAAGATGCTTAATTATATCATAGAAATACTTCTCTACAAGGTACGGAGCTTTTCCATAAGTCCGGAATCTTCTTAAAACAAGTGGCGGCCTTCGCAGATAATAAATGCCACTTAAAAATACTTTATTCCTCCACCATATAGGGAGCTTGAAAATGCACGTCTTTCTCTGACGAATACAATTGACGAAAGGCCTCGAAACAACCGTTTGCATAAATTAGTGCAGAACGGATTACGTCATAAACTCCTAGTGACGTATAAAATGTATCGCGTTCACTAACAGTTTAAAACCCGTGCAACATCATGATTAACCACAGACAGACATATTACCGCGTAGATTAACTGCTAATAGACTAAGTGTGGTCAACATGCAAAAATACATTAATAAACTTCTTTAACAGGATCGAACCACAACCACCGAGCTAGGAAGCCAGAGCACTGTGGTGGGTTGATATGAATCTAGTACATATTATGTGTAGCAGATGTGAAGTCAGCTATGCAAGCCCCTGCGGAAGTATAATTCTGAATATAATGTCAGGGAACCTGTCTTGCTTCCACCAATGACCCCAACCTGCTATGTATATTTTCCCAATTGTATGTACTGATGTATGGATGTTGTGTAGCTAGGTGTCTAGGGTATATGCAGTGTATGGGAATACAATAACAACAACCAACTTTAAAGTTACTTAACAAGTAATTTAACAACTCACTATTGAATTTTTGTCTGATAAATTTTTTACAATGTATTAAGTATAATTGAGTGAGTCAAATGAAGTTAAACGTCAAAATATATTTACACAAATACAAGTTAAGTAATAGAGTCTATTATTTCTTGACTTTGGAAGTGTTCTTAGTGTAGTACTCTCCTCTAAAATTAAGCACATATTTGAGGGATCAATAATGTCATCATATTTAGATATCTGTTTGATATAATAGTCACAAGTGAATATTTTATTTGCAAGTGGCAAGGAAAGCTTGGGCCTCAGTGTATTTATTCATACTCCTTAGTTATTCTAAGCAACCAATCAGGGGACTTCTGCTCCTACGCGTCTTTTTTGAAAAGTTAACCTAATAATTTTCAAATCGGGAGACACCCCTTAATATGGCCAGCATCAGTAAAGAAGCCCTGTACACGTCTATATATGTCTTCATTCTACCATATCGCCAGTATTCTCTAAGTCATTTCAATACAGAATGATAATATGTACTTCGTCTACCGTCTGTTATCAAATACATAAGGTTTCACACTTCTATCTATTATTTTTACCATTTTCGTTTTTCCTCTATATTTATGCCAATAATATATCTTTCTTTCTACAGTAAGATAATATATTAGACTAAAGAATATGATATATTTAATAACTAATTAGTAGCATTTTAATCGTCTTTTAGTCTTTATTTTTTCCTATCGTTCGATTTGGACAGTTAGTTTCAGTTTTAAAATTCAAACGGGCTCTATGCATTTCCCCCTTTCCAATTTTTTTCTCTATTGCCTTTTCCAAGAAAACCACAACAAATGCGGTAGTACACGTTCACAGTTTTGACCCAATATGCAAATATCTCTAACCTTCATCGTATGTTTCGGTTAAGGCATGCAAGTCTGTGACGTCACATTGGCATTCAGTCTAACGATCGTTTTATGCTTTAACCCTTTAGAGATCAAGTTATAAAAGCTAGTACTTTTGGTGGCGCGGTGATTCCTATGTTATTTTATACTTATAAAAGTGGTCACTAGTCTTACAACTGGGGGGAATTTTGCGAGACCATATTTGGGCGTGTTGTACATACAGATTGTATTTTACGACAAGCACTAACCATTACCGCTGCTCCCTCTATCGTCCGTGCACAAGCTTATGCATAATTTCCATGATCGTGAGAACTGAAATAACTGTCGACAACATCAAGAATGTGTTGGCCTTTTGTTGTTTCTGGAAGTGGTTCGGAAAATACAATTTTTCAATAATGTCCCAATAACAAACTAAACTACTGAATGCTGGGAGTTTAGCTTTTCCTGTGATGTCAGTTGACTTGTCCACCTGGATGGCAAAAAAAATTGGCCTCTTTAATGTTAGCTATCACTTGTGACTCAACATCTTAAGACATGTCTTGTATACGCCTACTGATAATGTAATCAGACATTGAGATTTTCGAAATGTTTTATTTTTTCATATTCCTCGCCAAACATAATATTTACAATTTTACGGCATGCTGGTAAAATTACTGACGTAACAATTGAATGTGATTTCATCTTTCTTGCCACTATGTCGGCAGCGGCATAGCTTACTTCTTGAGCTTTGTCAGAAACAGTTGTGATTTTGGTTCATTGTTTAGCATGGCGTGTTTGATAAGCTATAAGCCTTTTAAAATATTCAATAGTTTTCTCGCATAAATATGAGTGCTTAGTACAAAGGTGTCTTTTCAGCTTCCTTGGAACCATAGTTTTGTTTGCCAGTTTCTCACCACAAACAACACACGTAGGACGTGGCTGCTCTTCTCCAGTTGAAATGAATCTGAAGGAAAAATAATCTTCATTATACTGGCGCACGACGGTTTTAGAATTAACACTAACTGTACTATGTGTTTTTTCCTTAGAACAGACACTGATGCCATCACAAGAACAGCTATACTAAAGACATCTGAAGGAAAGCGAAAGAGAGGCTGACCAAAAACAACTTGGCGGAGAACTCTGGAGACCGATGCAAAGAATGAGCCAGAGCTGGGGTACTGCACGAAGGATGGCCGCCGACCGAGCAAAGTAGAAGCAGTTTGTTGCTGCTCTACAAGACGCCATTAAGCACGATGGCAATTAACTGCTTTGATAGTCGGCGGCTAAAGATCAAAGAAGAAGCAGAAGCAGTACTATGTGTAAGACTACCAGAACTAATGTCAGCTACACTTGATTAATTGCTATCATCTAACTTACGTTTTTAAATTAGAAATCTGTGAATGTCTAATAAGCCCTCAAAAATAACAATCAACTAATTTCAGAAATAACAAAATCACTAAAACGAAATATAATATAACAACAACAACAGAATGCGGGAAAGGTTTTCTGTAGACATGTGTTTTCTAGCGACTTTCCATTGTAATGCTTGTCTTGGTCTTGTACGATCGAAAGGTGGAATTGTAAAAGAACATTACAGAGTTATTTTGGGATCTGGAACAATAGGGACGGAAGTTCTTACTATTTTATTATAACTTTTTTTTAAAAATTCAGCTGTTTTCATTCGTATCAACCTTTTATGAAAAATATACAGTACTTCTAAAATTTACCTCCACGATTTTTTTTATTCCTCAATTTTTTTCTCGCTTTTTTTCTACCTTTCCCCAATCTCTCGCGGCACACCTGCGGACCCTTCCCGGCACACCAGTGTGCCGCGGCGCACCAGCTGAAAATCACTGTCTTAGAGGGAGAAACTTTATGGCGATGAGAGAAGCCTGAAACAGACCACCAACTTTATGAGAGAAATAGACCTGGTTACATGAGAGCGAAGAATGACGCCTGACACTAACTGCTATCTTTATTGGAGAAATTGCCGTGGTTTTATGAAGCCATGAGAGAAGCCTAAAACAGACTGCCATTGTTAAAAAGCATGAAATATCGTCTATATTAGGATTAAATTTGGGCAAATTTAGTTTAAAAGTAGAGGCATGGTCTTTCTTTCCAGCCTCCTCACCTGCTGGATTAACCTGTTTATGTTGAAATATTAATTTTTCCAACTTAATTTCTGCCATTATGAGCATAGGCTAATGTTCTCTCCTCAAGTTCTTGATCATGTGCCAATTTTTTTTTTCCTCAAGAGCTAATTCTTCCTGTCTTTTCTTCTCAGCTAATTCTTCTTCTCAGCTAATTCTTCTTCTCTTCTCAGCTAATTCTTCTTGTCTTTTTATTTCATCCCTAGCAAAGGTTTTTAAGGCTTCACCCTCTAGACCATAGTCTTTACCAATCGTATTAAAATACTCCAGGGTAGCCATAATTCACTATTATTGTGACTCCAAATTGTCCAATAATAATTTAAATAATATATATATTTAATATGTGAGCAATATCAGCAATAATTATTTCACCACTCACTATCAATCAACTGCATTGAACTATAGATGATATATTAGGAGCAAAAAAGAAAAATAGAGATACAAACAAGATTACAGGAGAACAATAGAAAGAGCCAACCCAAGAAAATACTAATGAATAAACTAAGGCAGAAATTTGTGAACTGTAGAAAAATTTTAAAAAATTTGGCTCTACCACACCTATGACACTACAAGCACAATTTCACAGCATATAATGCATCTAATAACTGAAGGATAGCAAGATGAGATGCACAAATTTCACAAACAATAATAAAGAATAAACCAAATAAATTACAATTAACTTGACAACAAATACAAATTTACAAATAAACAGGGCAAAACAGCTAACAGAAATGGTTATAGTAAGCTCAGTAGCAGCAGTAAAACACACAGCTTTGTAATGCCGGCCCCACTATCTGAGAAAACCATACACCACACCCTATAGAACAACCAAGAATTCACGACCATAGGATTGGTATTGTGAATTCATGGTTCCCTCGCCAACCAATTATCACACAAACATGTAAATACATAAAGACATGAAACATATAATAAAAGAACCCTGTCAAATGAGATTCTTCAAAACTCACGCTGTATGAATCAATAAATTTACTTATCTGTCTTTCTGAACAAAATCCTCCTGGGTCCAACGTCTGCCTCAGGGAAACAACGATTCAATACACATGCAGCGACCAGGGTTAGACTTAGGATTCAAACTTGCAGCTGATCAGAACCGCCATCTTGAAAATTTTTTCACTTGAAAACTTAGTCCTCAGACTTGAAAAATACTGGAGCATACTGGAAACAGTTCCAAATTATACATTCATGATCCCGGCTTGAGACCACTAAAAACTGATGCATGTCGTATTAATTAAAGTTCCGTAGAAGGTCTCCGTGGCCAAAGTATACACTAGGGCATAGTCCAACAACACGAATCAGCATAACTGCAGTGAGCGGACAAACACCTCCTTCACAATTCACAAATATGCAGTTTATTATACTTGACTCAAAGCTCCATGAAATCAGTTCTCGCAAAAAGGCAAATGCAGTACAGTTGACATTCAAAAATCCGGCAACCTCCGGACCTGAGGAGTGCCGGATTGTTGAAAATGCCGGATTTTTTATGGTTATATATGCTGTATATATTTAACAGATAATGACTACCTGTACAGTCCTTTAAAGAAAGAAAATTAAAAACTAAATGATCTGCGATCGACAACGCACGATGTTTACGTTTTACACCACTTCTTTTATTTGCTGAATCCATAATGGGGCTATACAGCAGCAAATAAATGATAAAATGAGAAGGAATGAGCAGGAATGCCCGTTAACACGTGCAAGCAAGACCCAACAGCTGCATCAAAACATAAACGGCTCCAGAAAACAGTGGCGCGCCAACTCGGTAAATTAAAAATGCGCTCCAAAATCCATGCCGGAAATCTGAAGGAACCGGATTATCGATGGCCGGATTTTTGAATGTCAACTGTAATAAGTAGTTGTCCAGTCCGTTCACTATCAAACGCTGGTCAATGGCAATCATACAAACTTTATTTATCACAGTCCAATGGACATCTTCATGAATAGATATACATTTCCTGAATATAGTAAACCAGGGACACCTCAACTAAGTATATTGATGTCTTGGTGATAGAATGATGCAGAAAAAAACACAGTATACTGCAGGAGCTCAACACACATACGTCCGCTCACATTCAAACACAAGCCGCATCTCTTCTTGCAGACGATCACCTCACTTCTGCTTCAAAATGTTCGCATCTGCCACTACACCATATCGGCATGACGTCACTTCCTTTATTAATAAGTAAGTCTGTATAAAATTATCAGAAAAGGAGCCCTGTCGAGCCAACCATTATACCGACATAATCGTTATGAATTTTAATCATAACACAGGCCATCCTATGTATGAGAGAAATAGACGTTTTTAAGAGAGCCATGAGAGAAACCTGGAAGAGTCCTCTAGCTTCATGAGAGCAATAGACGTAGTTATGTGATAGCAAACGGCGGAGAAGAAGAAGAATTTTATATTGTAAAAGCAGATTTCTGTTGATTCTGGATCTCCGGACAGAACTGAGAAATGGTGTTTTGCTAGAGAACTTACTTCCTCACGTGAAACAAGCGCTGATGTGGTGATCACGTGGTGTGTTTATCCAGTACTGAAAGTATACACACTCACAGACTCGTAATGTTTTCTAACGACTGCTGGTCTGTGTCTCCCAGACAGGCTAACACATTTACAACCATAATCTTTACAAATGGTGTGTTATTTTACACGTGACAACTTGGAGACAGTCGATTGTGTTTCTTGCATTGATCTGTGTAGTGAGCTTTGCCCTGTTTCCACTCTGTCGGTGTTCCGGCTCCATTATTTTACGTTGTCTATATATTGTATTCCCTCTTCTTTGAACTTTATTGGTGGTAGGGGGTGTGAAACATAAGGAGAAGATATTTTTTTTAAAATAAGTGCTAGCCAAATTGGCTGTAGTGGCGCCGGCTGGGCCAGGCAACATACAGATGAACAATTATATGAATCATGGTAATCCAGACAATCATTGTTTTTTGCTTATTTGAATCTCTTCTTCTCTTTCCTTCTATCTTTCTCTGCAATTAAAAAAAAGCATAAATTTATGTTTCTGTATTCTAAATATCGTTCCCTGCTTACAGCTGTAGTTTGTTTTAGCTGATTTATTCTAATTGTACTTTTTTAAAATTAAGGTGTTTGCTACTTTTTTTTGTAGCACGCCCCTTTCAACCATCTACTTGCTACTTTTCTTTGTAGCACGCCCCTTTCAACCATCTACCATATACATGGAGCTGCTCGTTATATCAGGACGCTTTTCATTTATTGTTATATTTTCTTGTACGTATTTATTTTCTGCTTTATACTATATTCATTTGCTGATGGAGACTGAGCACATATGGGTTTGCCCGGAGTGCAATGACGTCGATTTTAATTAACATTAACATTTATACTATAATATTTCTCTACTAGGTATTTTTACTTTCTAATTATAGTTCATATTGTTTTATTGGTGAGCATTTAAAGTTGATTGGAGGATTATTTATAGTCAATCCGTGTTTATCTAGGGGGGAATCTACCACCACTGTAGACTAACTACTGGCTTACATCTTTATTTATTTTTTAATGTATATGTTAGCTTTTGCTTTTGTAATATAGTGTTTTATTAACTTTTGTATTTCTGGTGGGGTCTTAGTGCCTATGAGATTTTCTACACTCATTTCTATCTTGTGGTTATTGCAGTATGTCTTAATGTTTTGCCTCTGCTGGTCATATTTTTTGCAGTCCACCAGAAAGTGTCTAATTGTGTTTGGTTCTTGACACTCTTCACATGTGGGTTCCTCTATCATGAAATATCCAGTTCCAAGCTCGAGCCTTAGTAATTTTTTATTAATTGGTATTTTTAGTTCGTCTTGTATTTGACAACCTCTACACCTCACGGTAGAAGGGGAACGACTAAGTAAGTAAGTAAGTAAGTTGTATTTGACATTTTTTGCTTGGTTTTTTTTTTCTTCAGGATTTTATGTGAGTGTCTTCCTTTTTTGCTTTTGCTTTGGTCCCATGCTAGTATCCATTCTTTAGTTATTTCTTGAGCAATGGGCAAATTCTAACTGTAGTAACTTCACAAATGCTTTTATATGCCATGTTTATGTCGGAAATTTAAGGATTTTTTTCTGTAGCACTGTTGATCAAATAATGCGTATATTCTTGTATGTACTGTACTTCTTTCTTCGGTGATTACCTTTCACTTCCGTACAATAATATTGTCAATACACAACACCGCCGAAGCTTTGCTCAATTCGGGACCTTACTTTCCCGTTGTAATGGGTTATTATTTAAATTATTGATTGCTCTTTCCTGTAGCATTATTGTCCCGAACTCTCCATCACGCCGTCCATAATCTGTGGACAAGAGTATTATTGATAGCAAACAGGTTTGTGTTTCCTCTTGCTAGCATCATCATTATTATTATCACGTAGCTGCTATTCTCCTATTCCCAGCGCTGACCACTGAAGATTTCTATTCTACTCTCCACCTTCCGCTTCCCTTTGTTCTAACTGCATCGTATCTCTCTATTCCTCTTTTGTATCTCTCTTTCCTCACTCACTCGTGCATCTCTTTATAGAGAAGAGTTTGAGTTTATATGTTAGTTCTGTCTATGTTTATATGTTAGTTCTGTCTATGTTTATATGTTAGTTCTGTCTATGTTTATATGTTAGTTCTGTCTTATGTTTATATGTTAGTTCTGTCTATGTTTATATGTTAGTTCTGTTTATGTTTATATGTTAGTTCTGTCTATGTTTATATGTTAGTTCTGTCTTATGTTTATATGTTAGTTCTGCCTATGTTTATATGTTAGTTCTGTCTATGTTTATGTGATGTTATATTTTATTTCTCTTGTATTCTTCTCTTGCTCCTGATATCCGTTCCTCACATTGTCATACTTATTTATTTAATGCTCGTGATCAGTGTAAATGTCGGAAATGGTGATTTCTATTTAAGCTCTTCAATAATATCTATTTAAGTTCTTCAATAATATCTATTTAAGCTCTTCGGTAATATCTATTTAAGCTCTTCAATAATATCTATTTAAGCTCTTCAATAATATCTATTTAAGCTCTTCAATATCTATTTAAGCTCTTCAATAATATCTATTTAAGCTCTTCAATAATATCTAATATCTATTTACTTTCTAAAATGGTAGACCCCTAACATAGACTGCCGTAGGGGAGTTAAGTGTTAGAGACTTTACTATAATTGGTCCAGCATTGAGAGGTAGTAGTTCCCTTCATCACTGCCTTTTCCTTCCCTAACTCAAGAAGCAAAGTCAATTGTCCATTTACAGTTGGGTCGACACCATGAATCGAGCCCTGTACCTTTGCCGCGGGAGACCAGCGCTCTAACCCCTCTGTCAATCGAGCGCTCTTTCACATTCGTAACTTTTTTTCCTGAGTTTCTTTCAGTGTCAACAATAGTTCAAGTATACTCCAGTAATTTCACATCCTCATGAGCTGCACTGGGTTGTTTTCCCCGTATGTGTGCGCGTGCCTGTTCTATTTTCCTTGGCATATGTTTGCTGAAGGCTTTTGCTCCCTGGGGAGCTGAAGGGAGATAATGCTGATGTACTAGTTTCAGTATCAGCACTCTCAGATGCCCGAATATTAAGAGGTGAGAAAAAGTCTATATCTTTGGATAGGAACACATCGAGGAAACCTGTTGATAACATTACAAGGCAGCTCTTATCCAAGACATTTTGGGATGCGAGAGACAGAGAGACACCGGAAAACAATGGAGATGAGAACTGGAGAAAGACATACAAGTGATAGAGAATATATTGAAAGACCTGGAACGTATGTCACGGGACAGGGATGATTGGAATGAATTTGTAGAAGGCGTATGCTCCACGTTCAGCGGAATGATAATGAATTAAATGAATGAGCTATGACAGAAAGTTGCGGCAAGACATGATCGCCTATGTCACTCGGCATGACACGTGACGAAGAAAAATTTACCACCTGGATTTGTAAACTGATAATCCATTGGGTGATTTAATAGTCACTCCCTATTTTTAAATGTTCATATCCTCACTTGTGTCCATTGGATATACACGAAACAAAATGTCAAAAATGTCATTTGGCAAATAAGTTTTATTTTTCATTCCAAGAAACATGATAGAATAAATTAAAACGGTCACAAAAATTATAGTTGCAGTCACAGGAGACTGTCACGGGTTGCCTTCCCTTAGCTATGCAGTAGTGGTCCAACAGTGGCCAAAACTGACGAGTAACTAATGTGGGTCTTCAAAGGTGTCTACCTTCGCACAAGATTACTCTTGGCAGAGTTGTAGATAGAAGGATATGCAACAGTTAGGGTGGTAAAGAGGAAAATGTGAGTAGAATTATTTTTATGGATTGACTTTGACGATTGAGATAAGCTGATTTTTTTATTTATGATCTAAGGGAAATAATCGATAGAACGAGAAGAGCGGGTCAAGAGTAGTGCTGACATCCCTTGGTTGAGAGTTGCGTCGTTTGGTGTTTTGTTTGGCAAGATGAGCGAAGTTGAGCTTCGCACGTGAATTTATCAGTTTGTCAGACAAAGTGTTCCAAAATAGTTATCGTTATAAATCGACGTTTAAGATTTATTCAGTCTGCTATGAGTGTGATAGAGTTAGCAGCAAGTTTGCTCCCAGCTGTGATAGAGTTAGTTTCTAGATGTTGTAACGAGTAGAAGTTCCATCGAGTGATAAGCCAATAAATGTTTTGGTTGATTCTGCGGTGGCAGAAAAGTTATAACTATCACTCACACGTCTTTTCGATTATTGGCCACGATTGCGAATGACAGTTTTGTTTATTCTGAAGGACAAGATGTCAGTGTTTCCAGTGAGAGAAATGTGTATATTTCGAGATACCAGGTACGTTGAGTTTTGCCAATTATTGATGAGTCTTATAACTAAAAGTGAAGAACAGTAGACAGCCGATACCATTGGGAGTAGAAGATAGGCTTGGTAAATTTACACCCCTGGCGGTGAGGCCAGTTTCATTATGATACACCATGGCAGAAACATAAGAATATGCCAGAGCATAAAAGAGACGAGAGGTTACATATGAAGAATTAGAAGGCAGATAAGATTTTTGAAAACAGTGGTTCTCAAAGTGTGGTCCCAATAACCACTAGAGACAGTTATGATAATTGAAGTTAAACAAAAAAGAGAGATAGAATGACACTGAAATTTTACCTACTGAATCTTGTTGTAAAAGTTTGCCAACTTCAGATGGAAGGTTGGGCATATTATCTTACATTTTTGACGACACGTGTAAATAAAGTTCTACGTTGAATTTGAAGCTTGATGTCATCAAACAATCATTCATCAACTGTTGGTATAAATAACGTTATCGTCTGAGAGAAAGAATTGTTATTACCATAAACAACCACACTACTGTTTAGGGAAGAGATACGAGCCTATACGATACAGAAACAAAATATAGAAGTAGGAAATAATAGACAAACCATCATCAACGGCCACAAATAATGATGCTTCTACCTCAAGGGAATATCACAAGATATTCAGAAAAGCGAGAACAAGGCTACACGAGGCTGAGCAAATGTTAACTCTAGTATCTGCCGTCAACTTTTGGGAAGGATAGGGTTTTCTTTTAATTCGTTAGCTCGTTCAAGCCCCCAGTTGAGTTAATTCAGCGAAATGTCTCTTATTGTTAAATAGCCCCGTTTAAGTGTATTTAAGACATTGTCTGAGATGAACGGATATAGTACATTCAAAATGATTAAATCAGCTTTAGATTTGTCTTTATACAAGTAACAAATTTAATATATAATCAATTACGTTTTAACAGTTATAAAAATGAATAATTCCTTATGGGAAAAAAGTTGTCATCACTGGGTGATGTTATGGCGTTAAAAAATTGGATAGTTCACTTGGCAACTTTTATGTTTCTACTTAGCTGCCAATTAGTTTGTCTGTTCTGCTCCAGCTGATGTTTAGTTCTTTGTAAATGGAGGACTGGATCACACTCGTCACTGGTCAAGTTTGAAAGTTGTAGCACGCTCCAAGAAGTGTCAGGAAGTAACTACCAAGCTGGTCCTGCGTCTCTAAAACCCGTCTGATGATGGTGTCTAGCGTCGACTTTTACCCTCACTTGTTCCAGAGATAGTACCGTCAGTTGGTACCACCGACTAGTATTACAAAAGAAGAGAAACAAATACCTTCTGAGTATTGAGTTTCCCGACACATACTTATGTGTCCCCCTCTTTCAATTCCACCATCCCATCTATCTCAGAACTGTTACCCTCGCTGAGAATTAATATTAATCCCATTGAGCGGAAAAACATTCATACCTTTACATTGGTTGAAAAGGTTGAGAACTTTCATTACTTTTAAAGTGAATATGTTTACATTTACTTCTACACTGGTTGAAAATGTTAATAATATAATGCGTATGTACAACATTTCTTTCATCATTCACATCCTGCTCCATATGGAAATTGGGACTACCTGTGCTTTTGGTTCTCTGTAAGAAACTCGCAATAAAGCAATCACCAGCCCTGGCAGTGGTGGTTCATGAAATGTTCATTCTATATGCTGAGGTTGCCAGCCTCAAATGACTTGGACATCCACTAGACATTTTCACATATTAATATTCACATGTCAATATATACATAATAGTTCACATGTTAATAATTCAAAATATAGAATTTAAATGTACAACTTACGCCAATCTTTAGGCTTTAAGACTGCTGGCTCAAAGAAATAGTTTAAGGCAGCTTGACGATACCTCTTACAAGGTCTGAGGTGTTGATATTTTAGCAATAAGTTCCCACTTTGACTTTATGTTACAGTTTCCTCAGATTCCGGTTTTCCGTGTTAAAATGGTAGAGTTTTCCTGGGCTCTAAGTCCTCAACATGCTCAAACAAGGTCCGGTCTGGTAAATGAAATCTGCTGCTATTCTTAACTCTGGCAAGGTCTGGTTGTCTTCTGGGCGCGAGGTGAATTTTCACTGTGTTCTAAACTTACTAAAGTGTCAGGTAATATTACACTTCGCTTTGTGACAAGATGGATTTGGGGCGACCCCTTCTCTATCTCTTATTCGCTACTGCAGTACTCATTTCATTTGTTGTACTGATTATTGCGTGCTTTTCAATGGTCGCACTTTTTTCTTTCTCTGCACTGTAGCAGATATTTTGTATTTTCCTTCTTACACCCCTCTCAGGATAAGTCGTCATGTCTGTTTGTTACCCATTTTTCCCTGCAAAAAGTAGCGGTTGAGATGATTAATCGACACCCATGTTGGTTAATATCGGGTGCGGCCATAGCGTATTTGGGTAATCGCTGATAAGGCCAGGGTGCGCGACAGATAAGAGATTACTTGTCTGGGTGACACCTTTTGGACAGACAATGATGACTTTATCGTTTCCTGTCCGACTTGTTAAGTAATAAGATGTTACATCTTACACACTATGCTGAGAGAGTTTACCGGTGTGTTTGTGAGTTTGTACGCAAGGCATCGGATGTTTGGTTGCCATATATGGGAGACGTGGCCTTTGCATCACGCGCAAAATTATTCCATGTCGGAATATTTTGAAATTATTCCACCCAACAAGCATGTTTGAAATGATTGGAGCCCTGAGTAGCTTCATAACAAACAGATGCGGGGGTAGGACAGGCAATATAGCCGGACCTTTTCGCAGTTTTAATTCACTGTGAGAAATCGCTTGCCAAGACGACACAACCAGACTTGCCAAATGTTAGAATTCAGAATTTCCATTTATCAGACCGGACTTTGAGGAACAATCTTGAAGGACTTACAGAGCCCAGGAAAACCATTTTAATAAGGAAGGCTGAGGTAACTGAAGCGCACGGAGTCATAGACGAAATTATCTTATAAAGGTAACGACCCCCAAGAACACGTGTAAGAGGCCTAATCAAGTGCATTAACTTCATTCATCTGAGCAAACAATATGTGAGCCAGGATTGATGTAAGTTGTCACTTTACATTCTATATTTTTCATTACTAACATGTGAACTAATATTTATATATTACCACGTGATTATTAATGTGTGAAAATTGCTAGTGGATGTCCAAGTCATTTGAGGCTGGCAACCTAATCATATAGATTGATGATTTCATGAATCACCACTGCAAGGGCTGGTGACTGCTTATTGCTAGTTTCTTAAAGAGAACTAAAAGCATTAGTAGTCCCAAGTCCCATACTCAAAGGTGTATTAACAAGATATTCAGAAAAGCGAGAACAATGCTGCGTTGGCTGAACACGTTAACTCTATGATTTGCCGACAACTTTTGTGAAAGATTAAGCAAATATCAATTCGCTCTTGTGTTTTCGCCACTGTTGGACCACTACTGCAAAGCAGGGGAGGCAACCGTGACACGCTTCCCCCGTAGTACTTTGTTACAATTTTGGTAGAGTCAAATCAGGAATTTTGTTTTTTCTATGTTTCGAATGCCCTCCAATCATTTCAAAACTTGTGTGTTTTGGTGGGGTAATTCAGAATATTTCCACTAGGAAATTTCTGTGCTTTAATGCAAAGGTCATGTCTTCCAAATATGGAAGTGAGATTGCCGTACTATTTACAAACACAACTCCTTATTTTTGTCTAAAGTAATATGTTCGTAATGAGTCGTACAGGAAGCGATTATGTCATGTCGAGTCTGCCGAATGCTTCCCAGCAGGTCGATAATGTATCGCCTGGCTCTCCCTGGTAAACACAATTCATCATATTACCATCTGGACGAGAAAGTCACACTCGCCTTATCAGCGATTAAACAAATTCGCTAGGCGATTTTTCGTGTGAAACAGGCGGTCTGGTATACGAGAATATTTATCACATGATTGTCAATTAATGCTGCATCATCCGCCTACTCTTAATAAGGTCAAGCGGGCAAACAAACATGACAACTTATTACTGTAGGGAGTGTACGATGATTTGAAAATACCAAATATCTGCTTATCAGCAGAGAAAGAAAAAGTGCCGACCACTAAAATTTTCACGTAATCAGTACTCACAACAAATATAACTGACTACAACCGGAGAGGAGAAGAGATCGATCCAATAGTTCCATCACAGAGATGTCGAATATTGCTGCTCCCTTCGAAATTCTTGGTTGAGCAAACCAGATCTCACGTTGAGTCGAAATGCTAATGTGATACTGCACTTTTTGTAATAAAATGGCAGTTAATTCTTATTACTCTTATGTTTGTTTCATAAAAATTAATTGTATATGGATGAAGAATTAACAATTTAAAATTAGTTAGATATGGATGAAGAAATAACAATTTTTAATTAATTGGATATGGGTAAAGAAATAACTATAAAAATTAGGATGTGACTTTTCAAATATCCTGAACAAAAGCACTCCTTGCATGCTACCAGTATCAACGTTTAGCTGATAGCATCAGTTGCTTCAGACCATGTACCATGTCGGCAATAAGCGTAGCTTGTCGGCAATAAGCGTAGCATGTCGGCAATAAGCATAGCATGTCGGCAATAAGCGTAGCTTTTCTGCAATAAGCGTAGCTTGTCGGCAATAAGCGTAGCATGTCGGCAATAAGCGTAGCTTTTCAACTTAAACGTTAGTTTTAATAAAGGTGCTAAGTACAGCTTTACTCTTAGTAGTGTATGTTGTTTACATGGTAAAGTTATTTTACTGTTAATTAGTGTTTGTATGGTATGAGCTGTTTACATTATCATCATCATCTCAACCCGTAACCCGGCATGGGTCGTAGGTGTTCAATGGTGGAAGCATCAGCAGACAGGGTCCTCCACTGCTCTCTATCCTCAGCAATGCGTACAAGTGTGGAAAAACCGTGACCTGCCCATTCTTTTATGTTATCAGCCCAGGATTTTCTTTGCCTTCCTCTTCTGCGTTTATCTTCTACTGTTCCCTGGAGGATCGTTTTCGAAAGGGAGTCATGACGAGTTACGTGCCCAAACCAGACAATCTTTCGACGTTTCACGACTGACAAAATTGGTTCTTGGTGGCCTGCATAGGTGTTTATTGTCTCTCTAACATAGACATTTGTTTTGTGCTCTTTATAGCAAATGCGCAAAATTCTTCTATAACATTTATACTCAAAAGCCTGAATCCTTCGCTCCGTATCTGCAGAGAGTGTCCAACCCTCACACCCATACAAGAGAATAGACAATGCAAGTGATTTGTATAATTAGATCTTCACAAGAAAACTGATGTTACTTATCCAGATTACATTCAGCCTTGTCACGCAGCTGAGGCCTTCTCAAGCATTATCTTGATTTCTTTACTTGATCTTCTATCACTTCATATAGTGGACTCCAGAAATTTAAAGGTGTTCAGCTTCTAACTTTTGCCCATTTAACGTAATGTTGGTCGGAACATGTTTCTTATGGCTATTCACCAATATCTTGCTTTTTTCTATATTAATTTCCATCCCATACGTTCTTGTTACTTTCCCCAGTTTAGAGGTAAGGTCTTGAAGTTCTGATTCTTTTCCAGCTATAAGATCGATATCATCAGCAAAACATAGATTGCAAAGAGGTCGACCTTCAATCGATATGGTTGTTTTAAAACCTTAGAGAGCCTCTTGCATAATATGTTCTAGATATATGTCGTAAATTTCCGATAGGTGATTAAGAACAATGTTAGGTACCGTCTGAATAGAACTGACAAAGGTGATGACTCAGTGCGAGATAAGGTAAACAGATAGATTTTCACTAGTGAGTTGGTGAAGGGTAGAGTCTGTCACTGGATTTAAGAAGCTACTCTAGTCCAGCCTATAGGTTACGACTAAAAGTTGTTGTTCAGACAGTTCCCTTTCTATATATATATATATATATATATATATATATATATATATATATATATATATATATATCCATCACTCACATACACACACACAGATAAGTGTCGACAATTAGACGCACAAACGTGAAAACTATAGTAATGGTGTATGGGTATTGGGACTAGCTGACCGACACTGGTAATATGTTTTATGTTAATGTTTATTTATCATAAAAGAACTTCACAACAGTTATTATAAAATATCAAAAATACAAAAATCCTAGGTTACAGACTTAAATAAAGAAATATCCCCACTAAGTGTAATTCCCTCTGTAGAGAATAAATCCCACAAGAAGAAGTTAATTAACCCAAAAAAGGTCAAAAGAATAGCACTAGGGTCTAGGATTTTACTATACTGTAAAGAACAGAGTTTCTACGTTAATCTATTCTGAGATGAACAGTATTAGCAAAACATCATAAGAAATAAACAAAGTGAGTGCATGGATTATACAGTGAAAGAATTATTCATCTCTTCTTTCTCTCGCTTCAGACAGACAGTGGCTACATTTTCACTCTTACCTCATACGTTCTTTCACAACATCTGGAACATCTCCATGAAAAAAAAACAACCACAGATCCAAGGTTGGGTGTTGGCAAAACAAGTCCCAGTTTCTCCAAGACTGATTAATCTTTTTATTTGGGACACGCTTGCTTTGATATTCCTTCTTTAGGATTCTGTTTATGTCACATCAATTAGTCCAGGTTGGAAAATACTTAAGAGCTTTAATGTTCACAGAGTCAGTAGCTAGTAAGATTGATACTTGGAGAGAATGTCAGAGGGGTAAATCTCTCGGGATAAAAATCCTTGTTACACCACAAGTGGTTGGTAGTCGGGAAATGTTAATTGTTGGAAATTTCGCCACAACGGGCTGAAGGTATATGAAAATCTGGGTAGCTAAATGTCAAGTTACAATTCTTATTAATGTCATATATTTGCACTCTCTCTCCCTCTCTGTGAAGACAAGAGAGCCAAACCGGTCAACCTCGAAGACCGATTTTACTAAAGAATGTTTTAGTGCTGTTGGACTTAGACCCGTTTCTCAAATTATACTGAAACCGCTGGTAGGTTTTGGGTATGTGACCCAGTACTAGATATAGGAAGAGAAAATACATAATACTTAACCACAATATAATATTCACAATCCTATCCTAACCCGCGTAAAAGTATAATGTATTATTATCCACTTCGGTTATTAATTTTAATTATAAACCACAAGTATATATATTATTTTTTTTTCTTTTAACAAAAACCCCGTGAAATAAGCGCTAGTCGTTTACAAAATTACTTATAATGAATTAGAAATAAATATATTTTCGTCAGTACTCATAATGAATAGTGCATTTACTAGACGATTTAAAGTTATCTCTTACTGGCTACTAGCAATTAGTTAAATTAAACACTAGGTATATGTTATTTTAAATCGCTCGTCAATTAGCACAGAAATCCTAGTGAAATGTTATGACGGGTTTTAAAAATTAAATCTCTCTTCACAGAAAATCTTAGTGAAATATAATGCCGGACTTAACAATTAAATCACTCAAAATTCTAGTATAATATTTACCGCAACACAAGAATTAAAACAACTCCAACGAACACTTAGTAACTCCAAATAGTAAAGTGGATTTAGAAATCGCAGCTAGATGTCTGAAAAATGTGTGGGTACTGGATAAATTGAGTTTGAAAGCTGGACTATATATATCAAATTTGCAGAACTTCGCTCGCTCTTGCGATATATAACACCTTTGGGGAATTCTTCCTTCAAATTCTGTATGAAAGGTAATTTTGATACTATCGCCGCAGAGTA